>BGPR01041582.1:0-13572 GCA_013235015.1 Araneus ventricosus | reverse complement strand
ATTTTCAATAATGCAGAATTTTCATACTAAAAAATATTCTAAATTAATGCATGAGGTGCAGCTAAACAGAAAAATTAAATTAGTGAAAACAATGAAAACTACTTCTTTCCGTATTGTTTACCTTTCTGAAATTTAAGCTGTTGGGTTTTTTAAAATGTTTATAATTTAATTTCTGATTATCGTTCTAGTAAATTAAAAACAGTTTTGGAAGTATATTATTAAAATAAAAAATAAAAGTTATAGATGAACGAAAAAATTAAATATTCAGCCGAAAACGCAGCATATACAATTCACAATAATTATAATGTATTACATTACAAATACTTGGTCCAGCAATGTGAACATGTATGGCCAACGTTTCAACATTTCGAGCAGAATCTGAATTTTCATTTCATTATGTAAATAAATGAAAACTAAAAAAAGTGATCAAGCAAACTTATATTTTATTTTAGGGACTGTCGGAAAGGGTGAAGTTGTTTCGAAAGGAATTATTCTCATTTTCATTAGGCGATTAGAATTACTTAAAATCATAAGAGAGAAGAAAATTCGGTAATTCTTCTTCTTTTTTTAATATCGAGATAACCATAATTATTCTAGAAACTCTCAAAATTAATTTCCATCAAAACAGATGCAAATTCCTAATTTATATAGACTATTATTTAATCAATTCCAGTTGTATACGGACCAGTTCATTAGCATTAACAGGTCTAAGGGAGAAGCCATTCTTTATTTTTAAAAAACACTTCTCACGAAGCTGTGATTGCAGTGATTAGACTGAATGGAGAGTTTTCATTTTCAATGATTATAAAATAATTTAGTTGTTATTAGTTCTAATAGACCAGTTCAGTAAGTAAAATTTTTCCATTTTCATTTAATTGGCTATATTGAATAAGTGTCGCGGTGAAATTGGGAACCAGCGACTCCCGATTTCTAATTATTTTTTCCCCTACCGGCGAAGCGAATCGGTGTGTGTGCAAGGAACGCATCGCCTTCAGAAGTAGATAATATCGTCGCTATTTGATGATTTTATTCGGATTAATTATAAACCAGGTTCTTTCCTTTACGCAGAGACTTTTTTAACCTCATTCTAAATGACAACTGAATAGTTGTCGACATTCTACTGTGCGCTTCTCGTGTTTCTTTTTTTTTTGGGGGGGGGGGGCAAAGTGGTGGAAAGGAAAAAATCTCATAAGTTAACTTTTAAAAATATAATTAACAGGAGCTCCTATGATAACAAGAAACAGTATTTTGTCTCTTTCGCAAAAAGTTTTTTTTTTTTTTTTTAATTTCGAAATGCATAACGGAAAGGAGGGTAAGAGTACGCACCTAGTGCATTTTTCGTTATATAAATGAGAATTGAAAAGTCAGAGCCTCGAAAATATACTGAATCATAGTTTATTAACTTAGGAAGAAAGGTACAAAAAATGAAAATTTTAGCTTTAAAAAATATATATATTACGAAACGCAAGAAAAAAAAATGCCAAATGCGTACTCTTACCCGACGTGGCGGGTAAGAGTACGCGGGACGTGAGGCCAAGATTACTCACCCTGAAAATTTAGCAGTAGTCGCATACAAATGCTCCACTGCCTTCGTAACTGGAACATTCCTCATGCCACCAGTCCTTACATAATCCACACTGGATCCAATCATCATCATATGTTTATTCGCAGCCTAGTCATATTGCTCCCTCATTATTTGGATTTCTACGGACTGGAAACTTATTCTCCAGACAACAGCTCTTCAGATTATTATCTCAATCTAATTTTTTTAATAATAATAATAATAATAATAATAATAATAAAATAAAATGCAAAATTTTGTTGGAATGGCTGCTTCAAATTACAGAACGGATAAGAGTACGCATATCTGGTCTGTGTGTACTCTTAGCCGCCGATGCATTGCTTCTCTAAATCGTCCATAGATGGCCGTAGAATTCACTAAAGTTAAATTCTAACGCGGCCACGTTGTTCGCAAGGGAACAAACCTCATAATGATATTTACTTTGAAAGAAAGCATTAGTCTTTTATTTACAAAAAAATTAAGATTTCTTCACAGAAAAATTACATGCTAACATAACGAAATTGTATATTACCTGATAAATGAAAGACAGGAAGGATGAAAATAATTATGGCGGTCACTTGAGATAGCGGAAAACACACATGTTGATATGATCACACTTGCTTCTGCTTGCACTGCTGCCAACAGGAGAAAAAATCCCTGCGTACTCTTACCCTCCTTTCCCTTATATAAAATTCTTTAATTGTATTCCTATAAAATTTTATACCACGTATAATATTTACAAGAATTATTCATCTGGTAAACCCATTTTTATTTATTTCCGGGCAGTAGTTTATATGTATGAGAATTCTTTATCTTTTTAATGAAAAAAAAAAATTATATTTTGGATTTTCAAGTTACATGACATTCAATACTTTTGTAAATTTGTATTTTAAAATAAAATGCAAATAAATTCACTGTAATTATCGAACATTTACTCACATGCTACGTTAATTTTGGAATGATTTTATTCAGAATTCTTTCTTCTTACCTTACCGATTTGTGGTTACGAGCTTGTCAATTATCACATCATAACACATTTTCAAGTGAGGAAGTACTCCCAAGTAACTCAGGTAATGATGTGATATATATAAGTTAGATGAAGATGAAGGGAAACGACAATTTCTTTTTCACATAGTAGATTTATCAACAAGACAATGCATATTAAATGAAATATGTTGTTAGATAAATCAGTTATTCTTTTTTAAAAGTTTTCTATTTTATATGGTTTTAAAGAATAATTTTTAAATAGGTCAGGTTTTAAGATATTTAAAGATTCCTTTTTGTCCGGTTCATATGCAACTTATACGTCAAATATTACTTTAGGTTTTCGGATTCTTTTTCAATAGTATGGTTTTTCTTTCTTCTCGAGTTTCGTGATTTTATTTCTATTGTCTTTTGAAGCCGTTTTTTTTCTCCAATTTTGGAACAACGCAGAATGATATTTGAAATTTTAAAGACGATTAGATTGCTTCAGTGACAGCCTCTAAAGTACTGTTTTCAGCTACAGCTACAAGACCGGAAAAACTAGCAAAACTTACCACAAATATTTTTTCATAAATAACAAATAATATAAATTATAATTCACCCGATGAATAACTTTACACTTATCCTACTCCCAGCCCTGCTCAGTTCAGCATAATTGAAATTCAAAATTTAAGACAGCTTTTTTCTTTCTGTTTAGAAAGAGAAAATATCGTAATCACCAGAAAATTCGAACTAGAGATTTTGATTAATCTCCATATTTTAGGTTTACCTGAATCCGAGAAAAACATTTTTGGATAAAATTACTCTGTCTATCATAACTCAAAAGCTTTGAAATTTGGTATGTGGTTGTAACACCAAAACTGCAGATTTCTTTCAAATTTTGAACAAAATCCGTCAATGAGAAGTCTGTCTCCTTTCATGTGAACACAGTAACTCAAAAAGAAGAATTAAATTTAACACGTAGTTTTATTCTCAGGATTGTAGATTTGTATCAAATTTTGGGCGAAATCCGTTAAAGGGGTGACTTTCTGTTCGTCTGTCTTTTCGTGGGTATAGAATGGCACTCTATAACTCAAAAAAGCTATATTAATGAAATTTGGATATTGTCTGGTCACCGAATTTATAGATCTATATCAAATTTTGATTCCAGCTGGTCGAAAGGAAGGCATCCAAAATGCAAACTCGGTTTACTTTTCAATATATTACGAAGCTGCAATGCGAAGTATTGTGTTATAATACTAGAAAGGCGAGGTTTTTTCTTAACTCTAAATCTTTAGATGATTAAAAAAGATTAAGAACCAAAATTATTTCCAATTGGGCCCCACACCTCATAAGGCCGGCCCTGCTTAAAACTTAATTATTAAAATGCCTTGGGAATATTTCCATGAAGAGCCTCTCTAGAATCTGAATTCTCGTATTTATTTTTGTGAAAACTGCGGCAATTTTAGCCTTAAAAATAAATTTATTTTAATATTTGATGGTATTCATATTACACATATTATATTAACGAAATTTTTGCACTTTTTAAACGTCTTGAGAGGCATTTGTATTTATCGCCCAAAGCATATTTTATTAGACAAATGTTTTGGATTGTTAAAAGTAAAATAAAATACATATTAGACTTCACTAAAACTTTTTCATTAATATTATCCTTAGATTATTTTCTCCGTTTACTGGATTTTTTTAAAGTTTTATACAATTATTATTAACTTTTACCCAGATTGCATCAGTTTCCTCCCTAGAGTTCAATGGAAAGGGATTAAATAAATTAATAAAAATCAAGAAATATCCAACCTCTTGTTAAGAAATGTCACGGGATACAAATGAAGTCCATCTCCTTTAAACTGCGCAAATTTCAAGTCTCTACTGCTTTTAGTTTCGACGCTAGATAACAATACTGGACAACTGTGAAACGCGAGGACATTATTTTCTGTTATAACTAACAAGCATTGACTTTTAGTCTACTTGTTTACTAATATGCATAAATATAGTATAATGCTTTTGAAAATCAGCAAAATTAATAAATCTTATGACTGTGATCTATTACTGATGCAAAATTGAATAAATCATTTGCGATTTTCCTTTTTTTAGTTTAACTAAAAACGCGGCCGAAATTCAATTTTGAACATAAAGTCTTCTTCATTCAAAATATCGTTTTCATGCAAGATTTTTTTTCTCGGTTTTTACAGAGTACATGCATGCACTGTTCGCGCAGGCTGAGGAATTTTTTCCTCCTGGCCTCGAGCAAACCGGAAGAAAGGCGGGACCACCCCTCGTTGTAATTTGACCACTGCCCACCCACCCCTTTCCGGTCAAACTCGCAAACTCTTCTTAGAGGAAAGGAGAAATTCTCTTCGGAGCATATTTGCATCGCAAACATTTTGCTTTTTAAAAATTAATGATGATTAATTTAAATATTTAAGGATAGTAACGCACCGTTTATACGTCTTACAAGGGACTGACCTAAAACGACGTATCGATGAAAAGAAGTACAGTAGAGTCCCCCTACAACGAATTTCTCCCTATAACGAAATTTTTCATCGGAATGTTAAATAACATTCAAAATATTCTGCATATAACGATGTGGTTGCCTCCCTATAACGAATTTTTCAGAGGTTTATCTTTTCGATTTTTGTCATTTTTGAAGAAAGTTGCTAATTTCTGCGCAAACAAATCGCTCACAAGTGCCTGTTTCTGGAACCATTCGCATTGTTCATTCCAGCGATAACACATAAAAATAGAATGCTATGTGAAGGGTAATGCAGTTGTGGAGACCTGGGTTTCTACAGAGAGAGCAATATTTCTACGGGTCAAGATTCCAAGAATCGGGGTGGAGTGGGGGTGGAAACAGCAAATGGATGTGACAATACGCATTTTATGTTTATCCCTACTGGTACATATTATTCTCTAAATTGGTGAATTGTCTTCACTTTTGAGCATTTTATTTATACAATAAAAATTAGAATAATTTTAACAAATTTATAATAAATATTACTACATTTTTAATTGAAAGTCATAATTAAATATTTTTGAACTTATCACACATACTAAAAGGGTTGTTACAATTACTTGAATAACTGCAAAAATCTCTAATCTCCGTATAACGAAATTTTCTCTATAGCGAATTTTTCAACTGGAACCAAGCGATTTCGTTATAGGGAGATTCCACTGTATAATAGAAATTTTAATATAAGGGAAAGGAGGGTAAGAGTACGCACCTAGTGGATTTTTCGTTATAAAAATGAGAATTGAGAAGTCAGAGCCTCGAAAATATACTGAATCATAGTTTATTAACTTAGAAAAAAGGGTACAAAAACTGAAAATTTTAGCTTTAAAAAATATATATATATTACGAAACGCAAGAAAAAGAGATGCCAAATGCGGTAAGAGTACGCGGGACGTGAGGCCAAGAGTACGCGCCCTGAAAATTTAGTAGTAGTCGCATGTTATACAAATACAATACACTGGATCCAATCTTCATCATATATTTGTTCGCAGCCTGGGCATATTGTCCCCTCATCATTTGTCGAACTTGTTGAGGGAACTGTGTTTTCGATAGAATTCAGAATTAGTTTTTTCTTTGCTTTCTGGGCTTTTCCCTTTTTAGTTTTGTCCCCACTTTTATTTTTCTTAAGAGCTCGATTGGCCTTTGCTTCCTCTAATTCTACATTTTCCTTTTCGTTTTTCTCTAACAAATTTTTGAATGAAGACGAAGTCATGATCTCAGGTTTTTGAGATTTTCTTTTCCTTTTAGCTCCTCGTTGTTCATGTCGAGGAAGTGGCACGATTGACTGGATACTGACATTCTTTTTTGCCTTTTGGTATTATCACCTTCGGTGTTCTATTGGGGGACTGTTGAGATAACAGTCTCATCCATATTAAATTTTCTATGGGCAGGAGACTTTTTCTCCAGACAACAGCTCTTCAAATTATTATAGAACCGTGTCACTTGCACTTCGTTGAAACCCACTGCTCTAGTGACACTGCACTGCACTGCTCTGGATTTCGAACAGAAAGGTTATACCGCTTACAAATCGATTTTAACCAATCTTTGGCAGCTGATTTCCTCTCATTATTAAATCTAGCAGCGACTCCATTCACATCAGCATAGTCGAAAGCAACTTTCATCATGTGCGCATATCTGGTCTGTGCGTACTCTTACCGCCGATGTATTGCTTCTCTGAATCGTCTATACATGGCAGTAGAATTCACTAAAGTTAAATTTTAACATGACCACGTTGCTCCGAAGGGAACAAACCTCATAATGATATTTACTCAGAAAGCAAGCATTAGTCCTTTATTTACAAAAAAAATTAAGATTTCTTCACAGAAAAATTACACGCTAACATAACGAAATTATATCTTACCTGATAAATGAAAGACAGCAAGGATGAAAATAATAGTAGCGGTCTCTTGAGAGAGCTGAAAACACACATGTTGATATGATCACACGCGCTTCTGCTTGCACTGTTGCCAACAGGGAAAAAAATCCCTGCGTACTCTTACCCCCATTTCCCTTACAACTTTGGTTATTACAAATTTAATGCTGCTACTTCAAGTTCATTTAAAATCAATAATTTTATAGTTTTTTAAGGTAGTACTAGTATCTTACTACTAGTATGAAAAAAAAAAAGTAAATTTATAAAATGAACATTTATCTTAAAAGTGAGAAAAATCATACCTTTATCGCATATCTTGAGTGCTAATTATACATTTCTTATACGATTTATGTGTATGCAGGTAGGCGTTTAAGTAAAAAAAAAAAATCTTCGTCGTCTGACTTGCTGATTGTCTGTGAATATTAAGTACAGCACTATAAATTGAAATAAGCTCATTGAATGTTTCTTCATGGGCATTTTGGCAAAAGATAAATTCGAAGTTTTTCAATAGGATGCATTCTATCTTTAAGGGGACATACGACTCTTATACCTTGAAAAATGCGGGGAAACTGTCTAATTCGATACATTATATCTCTGAAACAATGCAATTCACAAACTCACTTTTTTCTGGAAAAATATCTGTTTTTTCTCTTATAATACACACATTTTCAAACCTTTATATTGGTACGTATTTTTTTGAGAGAGTAATAAATACGGGTTTTATTTTTGGAGAAAAATGAGATAGTCACCTTGCGCGCATGATTACGGATAAAATATTGGTCTAAACACAATATTTCGGGCATCTAATTAATCCAAACAGTCTATTTAAGAAACTGAACCTCTATTTATTAACTTCTAAGTTTAATTTCTACTTTATATACCAATTTAATACAAAAATGTTAAAAATTGTTAAAATTTCAATTTTTCTAACGCCACACAAAAACACTTCTTTGGAGAAAATATGTAAAAAAATGAGGTTCAATTTGTAGAACATAGCACCATACATATTCAGTAAAAATGTTATGTAAAAATATTCAATAGTTCTTGAGATATCTATTTTATATATATATATATATATATAAACATTTTGAGATACAGCGCTTTAAAGATATGGCCGTATTCAATGTTTGCGTTGAATAGCTGATACATTTTCCTTCGTAACTTTCATAATTATGGGAATTTTTCAACGCGGGCTGTTTAAAATTGTTCAGAAAAGACAGGGGAATAATATATATATTTATAAAATCGAAAATTTTCGAGTTTTAACAGTCGTATGTCCCCTTAATAGAAGGTGAAATAACTCCTTTGCGTTCTTTTTCCTCCTTCCCGTAGATGGATATCGTATTTAATATTCGATAGAAATCTGATTTTAAATATCGTGTTAAAACCCCGTCCCAAATTTCATCTATCTAGTTTGTTGTTACTTCGAGTTATTGTGTTCACAGACCTATCAGTAGACAGACTTAATTCAAAGAATGCTTTTCTCGAACTTCGAGGTCTAAACTGTGGAGATTCCTCAAAATCCCGAGGTTGAATTGGACAATTATGGGCCTTTCTGTGTGGATACTTCGTAAACGATGAAGACAAAATGCAACTCGTGGAGTTTAAAATCAAATAACTTTAATCAAATTTTCGAAGTTAAACAATTGTATTTAATGTTCAAAATAATATCCATGTCGGCGAGAAATTTATTGAGTTCGATTCTGTTTTAGATTACGAGGTACATACATCGAAGTACCAAAAGTCATTGGATGCATCCTAATATCGTCTGGGGCCTCCTTTTGCCCGGCGAAGTGCTGCAACTCGACGTGGCATTGACTCAACAATTTGAGGGGCGTACAATCGTCGAAACTCACATTTTACAGTGAAGATTTGATCACTAGGGAACCAACTAGAAGTTGATGAAAAAGAAAATGATTTGGTCTCGATCCCTTTTAACAGAAAACTGATAATGATTTGCAAGTTTCAGCAATGACTTTTGTTCCCTGTGCGCAATACTTACATATATTTAGGAAAAAATAGCATGCATATTTGGGGAGGACATAAAAGTTTTCTTAATAAATCCCAAAATTTTCAGCCTGTTTTTTTGCTTGAGTTTTCAACCAAATTATAATATTAATGGTCATTTGCTACTTTTAATACATGCGTTTTATCGTTATTATAGAAAATAACAAAAATTATAGTTACACTTTTGGTTTTTATTCATTTATTTTATTTATTCATATTTTATCTGTTCGTTATAAAAATTAAATGTTAGCATTGTAGATGTGAGGGAGCTCCCGTTATCTCCCGATAACCAATATTTTTAGATCCAGTCCGCTACTGTTTGGTTATCTCTGAGTCCACATGCGCAGCTCTATCCCATCAACAACATCCCCCCTCCTGGCCTAATGTGCCTATATCCATTGGGATCAAACATCTCTCGGGCGATGTTACCTACATGTTTGTCGGTTCAAACATTTATCAGCAACGAGTTTTTTGATACCCTCCTCATAGAACTCTGCCGCATGTGATAATAGCTATTATTATAAGCTTTTATTCAACTTGAGAGTCGTGTCCTCTAATCTTGAAATCCAATCGAGCTACAGCTTTGAAATTTAGCACAGTGGTGGATTTCTGGTGACAATACAATATTATGCAAAAAAAAAATGCAATCTATACCTATTTTAAACCTAACAAAACGGTATTAAAATTTTAGCCCTATATTTGGACGATAAAGTTTGGAATGTGGTAATCTCACGTTACGTAGGGCTGTAACAACACCCGGCGGTGCACCGATGAATGACGTAGCTAGTGTTTCGGTGCGTCTTGGGTTTGCTTTCTATTAGAATTCACCAACAACCAGAAGTAGAATTTTTTTACTTCGTGTGCGCCGAACGATTCGCAATCAAAGCAAAACGAGAAAGTTGTGTACATCGATTCTCTTTTTTTCCCACTACATTGTTGTTAATAATTGTAAGTTATCACGTAATATATTACGGATTTATATTTCAGAAAGTTAATGCCATTAAATCATTTTAAAAATGTAATTGTACATATGTATACAATAATTTTAATATGCGTTGTTTTATTGGAGAATTCAATAATTGAATTTGGGTTACTGTGCCTAACATGTCGTGTGTTTTCGTGTCAGCCGTCACTAAGTTGAAAATAAAATTAATTCAAAAAAGATTTAAGGTATACGCTTTTATTCAAAATGCACTTTAAATGCGAAAATACGTTTACACATTGTAATTTCGCCAAAATGAACTAAAATTAAAAATAATTTTTCTGATTACGATAAAATGCATGGTTCGAATAAAAGCGTGAGCGCCTTATAGCACCTTATATTTTGTGTATATTTCCTTAAACAAGTGATTTAATTATGAATGAATGAATTATTAACTCAAAAAGTTTTGTCCTCTTCAAAAGATTGTCAATTAATCGTGACCAATCTCTTTAACATTTTTCTTACAAGAAATGCCAATCTAACTACACTTTCCGATTTTGCTCGCCATATTTTGAATTCTGATTTTAATTGAAACTCCGGACTTTTCTAAACCCTGTTGTCAAAGCTGCATGAACATCATTGTCGTTGTGAATTGCATTCTTCGATGGTGTAATGCCTTCTGGAGGTGAAATCCCATGGAAGTATGGGTTAAACCTTACTTAAGTTCTGAAATAAAATGATCAACTATAGGCATAAATATCACTCGTCTTAAATATTTCTCAGCGTTGCTCGAAGGAACATTTTCTCTAGTTGTTTCCTTACCACATGTTCTAGGAACCTTCATTTTTCTATTAACATCGCCATATACACTTGAGTCCGAAATGTAAGCATAATTCGCAAAATGCAAAAAAATTGGACTTCATACGCGTTCAAAATAAGTTGTGGGGAATTGTGGGATGCACAATCGTAGGAACTCACGTTTTACAGTGAATATTTGGTCATGAGGACTTTTAGGTGAAGAACCTGGAAGTGATGATGATGTAAATGATTTGGGCTCACACCGTTGCACTGAAAGCTTATTAAGATTTGTAACTTTCATAAGTGGTTTGGTTTGATGGGCGCAATTCTTACATAAATTTTCGTTAAAATAACACGTATATTCAGGGAAATAAAATATTTTTTAAGAATTCCTCCAGTTTTTTCGCATGTTTTTTGTTTATAACATTTAGAGTTTTCAACCATATTATACAATGCGTGACAATATATAAGTGGAGCATTATATTAAAATTAAAAGTAAATACTTTGAACTTTCAAGGAAATATTATTATTTGTAGTAAATATTTTGTAACTACATATGTGTAAAGCATAGTATAATTTTCTTATAAAACTTCGAAGCCCGATATACAGGACAGCTTATTTAAAATTTTCTGCTACCGTTATGATTTAAGATTCAGAAATATATTGACATTGCAGCGAATTGAATTTCAGTTGCTTTCTAAGAAAAACTAAATTATGAGGGGTTTTCCTCAAATTTGTAGAGTAAAATGAGGCACTGTTTTTCATGACTTCAGAAATAATTTCGAGATTATTTGCATGTATTTCTCTAAAAAGGAAGCGTAGTTTTTTTTTTTTTTTTTACCTCGTTGAGTGATTACTAGAGAAAAGTTTTGCAACAAAATTTGGGTCACACAGTAATCCTTAATAATATAATAAATGCGAAAGTGTGTCTGTCTGTCTGTTTGTTAAGCTTTCACGGCAAAACTACAAAACCGATTTGGATGAAAATTGGCAGAGTTGTAGCTTGAAACCCAAGAACGGACATATAGGCTAGGTGAAATCACGTTAAATTAATTATTTTTGACTGCAGACAACAATTAAATAATTAACAAAGCCCATTGACTCAGCGATTCTCGATGAAGATTAATTTATTTTTCAGTCAACTGTCACGTGATCCTTCAGGAATGCGAAAACATGTGGAATAAATGATATTTAAAATCAACTAGCACGTGATCCTTTTTTCCGCTGTAACTTCGGAACAAATTGTTCGATAAAAATGATTTTTATACCATCTTAAAGATCAAAATTTTACCTTTTCAATGATATTAATTTTATTTTTGTGACATTTTTCCTTCAAATTTTATTCATGTTTTAAAGTTTAATATTTTTTTACGTACAGACGATTTTGAAATAACGCAAATTTATACCAACTTCGCTGCTAGGAAACAGTTAGACTTTGAACTAATTTATCTTTATTTCTGAAAATTTTGCTTATGTTTATAAATATCTACAAAATAAGGTAGAAATTACATGTATCTGTCTCTCTGTCGGTCGACCGGTCGATCACAAGAAATCCTCCTAAACGGTGAACGGTAGCGACATGAAATTTACACACGGCATTCTAGAGCATATTTTAAGGTCAAACGTGCTATTTTCAACTTTCAGAGTTAATTAGTTTCTTAAGATATTTAATTAAATAACGAACATTAGCCGCTTTTAAGCCTATTGCTTAGACGTTTTTTGCCAATAACTTCTGAAATCTTTATTATACAACAATTCTTTTTATGCAATTTTAAAGAACAGAAAATGATCTTTTTAATGCTATTAATTCCATAGCGATGAAATGTTTTCTCTGATTGCTATAAAGGTTTAAAAATATTTTTTAACGTAATTTCTAACAATACTTTTTATTCTTATAGAAATAAATTCAAGCCAAATTATTGTTTCGCGCGCGGACTTTTGCCAGTGTTAAAGTTAATATAAGAAAATATTGCTTTCTTTGACCATAAACAACAAAGGAGACTTTACACTTCTGGTTTCCTGTTGTAGTAGCATTTAAAGCTTTTAATACGGTTACACAGTGATCCAATGACGTTAGTGAATTATTCTCTCGGTGTTTTGCTTAATTTTCACAGTGAGATATTACAGAATACCCTTCTGTAGATACGGTAATGGGCATTAACAAGGAACATCATATTCTGTAGAGCTCTTCAAGATCTTAGAATTGTCAGGGGCACCTTCCGACAAGCCGAGATTGAAAGTCGGTGTGCCAGTACCACTAATACGTAACTTTGATATACCAAGACTGCGCAATGGCAAACGGTTACAAATTACACACCTAGGTACAAACGTCGTGAAAGCTACTGTTATGACTGATATAGGGAAAACAGAGTGTGTTTTAATTCCACGCCTTCCGTTAACACCGAAGGATTTACCATCTCAGTTCAAAAGGTAACAAATCCCTTCAAAAATATCATTTGCGAGGCTGAGGGCCAGACACTAAAAGTGGCAGGCGTACATTCGGAGAAACCATATTTTTCGCATGGGCAACTATATGTGGCGTGTTCACGTGTGTTCAGCCCACACAACCTCTACATTTGTGCAAATAATGTGGTAAACAAAAGTATATTAGAATAGATAAACAATTTACATAACTATATCAGCATACATGTACAGTACACTCCTGTCAGCCGTCCAATTAAGTATTATCACCGTCAGAACTTTTCCTTTCCCCTTTCAAAATGCAACAAAACATTTACATTCGTGAATTAAAAAAAAGAATAATTCAAATTCTTCGCGCACGAAGTCGCGGGTAACAGCTAGTTTAACAATAAATTAAAGTTTTTTGACATTTTAGTGCAAAGTTACCACAAGGGTAGGGATTCTTTGCACTGGTTTTTTTTTTCGATATATTTCAGTAACAAGTTCAATACGTGCAATGT
>BGPR01041581.1:3151-13573 GCA_013235015.1 Araneus ventricosus | reverse complement strand
CAAACACACACACACACACACACGCACACAAACATTGCCTTTTATAAGTATAGAAGATGATAAACAGAAGTACTTAAAACCTGTTAGTCAGTAATCATATGATAAAAACAGAAGCAGATGGATATTATAATAGCATTAAATCTCTGTGTTTGGAAATGCTTTTAGTTGATGTTCACATATTTATAAAAGTAATATAAAAATTAATTAGTTTTATTCAAAATATCAATTCCTTTACATTCTTGTTGTGTCCGTTATCTTTCGCATACTTTACTACGTAATATGAACAAATGAAAAGGAAAAGGAAATGATTAGGAGTTACTCAAAAGCGAATCATAAAAGTTAATTGTTGTCCTTTAAAGTGAAAGACATCATTAATAATAAATAATTATTTAATTACTACCTGCAAAATAATTAAGAGTTTGATTTCAGCTCATGTTGTTACGTTTTGAAAGCGACCACGAGACAACGGTATTAGGGTTAATGACATTGCTTGTGAACTTTTCTCGACATGTTAAATCATTTCCGAACAAGGAGCGCAAGGGGGAAGGAATAATTAACTGAATTTTTGAACCGTATTTTAATATTTAATGACCTAACAGGGAAGCTGTTTTTCTTGTTTTAGACTATATAATTAAAAAATAAATTAGTAATTCAGCACTTTATCTTAAACAATGTTTCTTCCTCATAGAAAAAATATGCAGTCAATAAGAGATTACATTTTAAAAATTTATAAAGATAAGCAGCAATAAATTAATGAGGTATTGTATTTGTTGGGATAGTACTTGATCTCAGACATAGTTTTGAAGATAAACATTTTTTTTTTACTAATTTGAGGAAATGATTTCATGTTCACTCATGCAGATAAGCTAATGGTAAAGTGACTATTTATCTATTAATAAGTAAAGTAGCTATTTAACTATTACAATTTTTTTAACTCTGGGAGAGAAAAAGTAGCATAAATGAAATATTTTTTTATTGCTTTTACTATTTTTTGCTTAGGCTGATTCATTCACGGTGGTCACGTTAGGGTGTTCATATTCTCACATAAAACTGAAACGGAAAATTCTTCAGAATCTAAATTTTAGAAATAAACAGAAATATTAAAATTAACTAGTTTTTCTCTTTTTTTACGATGAATTATTTATTGATGCGTAAAAAATGGGGCAATCTGGGGCATTTCATTCAAATCCACGACGCTTTTTTCAATCCGGAAGAAACTTGTCAAAACTCAGAACTATCTTGGATAATTCTGGACATCCGATTTTATAGGTAAAGAAACAGATGGAAATTTTAAATTGCATTTTTTATCTTACTTCTGAAAAATTAAATCAACTAATGTTAGTTTCTCCTATAAATAATTAAAATAAACTTTTTACTTATAAGTAGAATTTAGAATAATCCAGGATAAAATTGAAATTCGGGACAAATCTAGAACCTTTTTCCAGTGTGGGAGAACCGGTCAAATTGTGAGTCAGTCCCGGCTAAACTGGAGTATCTGGCCATCTTATTTAATAGATTTATTTAAAATGCATTAAGAAAAAAACATTACTTTCACCAAAGCTAGTAATTAAAAGTCCAGCCCATGAAATGAATCGATAAAGTTGATTAAATTGATATTAATTCTACCGACGTAGTGAGGCGGAATTGCACCTGGAACACAGTGCCATTTTCCCGATCCCATCGATTACCATTCTTTCTTTTAAACCCTTTTTTCATTCGTAAAAAATATTTTAGCATCATAATCATGATTTTATATCCCACCATTTACTGTACTTTCAAAGACCGTTTGGCGCAGCATGGACAAATTTGACTCTTGCGCCAATAAATCCCAAACCAGCCAACCGACAGACCCCCTCGATATATCTGGTTTTAAAAAGTAAAATGAAAGCATTTTTCCTTTGTCTTCAAGGCGCTCATCAAGACTGGCAACAGAATCATTTAAATCTCTGTTGTTTCCCCATCGCTATGGCTTCGATTCCGCCATTCATTCTGGTATATAATAAAGCCTTGCTTAGGAATCTTTTCCATATTTTAACAGTTACGAACGCATAAAAATGCACAGGGTTGTCATGAAGGCGGTGCTTAAAAACATATATTTTTTTTTTAAATAATCAATCACAAAGTCATTACAATAAATATCAGTTCCTTTTCTGTTAAAACAGAACACCATTCACGATATTCCGTTTTACGAAAATAAATAGATAAAAATAAAGGCGCTTATTATAATTACATATGCAAATAATTTTTATAGGTTAAACTGAAAGTATATTTCTACATTAATGCAGTGCCCCAGAATGAAGAAGATTTAAAGTTCAGAGAGAAGTTCAGCAATTATAAGTTTAACTATTAAAGGCTTAAAAAATATTCCAGAATGCAAGCGGATCTGTGCCTATTCCCTTTAATAAGCTTTCCCACCAAATGACAGAGCAGGAGCATTATTTGCAGTGATTCAAAAGGAATTGAATGTTATGACCAGCTTTCGGCTGCAACAGCTCATTGTTCTCAGCAGAGGCGCACATCTCAGCAAAACCCATTTGATTATAAGCTTAAGTCAGCATTCATTCGCTTTGATAATGGACTTGGGTCAATGTTTAAGGAGGTCTGCCATTAATATATAAAAAAATCTGTTACTGAAAATAGAAAACAAATGGTGTGCCATTTTGTCTAATTTCTTCGTTTTCGCACATCATTCGTCGTCGTCGTACATCATTTTTTCTTCTTAGTGTTAGTCTGGTCGAATCTAGAAGATGTTATCGAAAAAGGTTTCTCATTAACTATCAGACAGCGATCTATAAATTTCAAAACAGGTTATATTGTTCGGAATTGCCATAACTAAAACGCTGAGTAGTTCAAATGTAGTTTGAAAAAGACAAAAGAAATTCTTGTTAAAGTGTTAAAAAGCATTTTTGAGGGGTTCACTTTATTTACTGATTTTACTATTTTCTATTTACTATTTTACTATTTTCAAAGATTTATGGAAAAAGGCATTTCACATTTTTTTGGTTTTCATTTCCAGTTCTATAGTTATATGCGAAATCCTTTAGAATTTTTTTTCTATTTTGTATCATATTATAGATAGCATATTTACTTCGATATTATTACACACTGAATAGTTATTTTACGTATTTATTAAAATAATTATATAAGAACATTTTAAGAAGATAAATAAGAAAGTTTAAATTGTTTTCTGCTGAGCATTTTTTGCTTATATTTTGCTCTAAAAATGATACCAGCTGGATAGATAACTTCCAAGATCAGCATCATCAATAAAATAAGCAATCTGCACTTTTCTCAAATTGAAACTAACATCTTTTCTTAACAAATATTCTTGTGAATTTTGATAAACAATTCCTATAAAAAATATTTTATAAAATACCTGCAAACTGTCATAGTAATCCAAATAAAATCTTTTTCTTTTGGAAACGAATATGTTAAATTAATCAGTATAAACTGAGAAATGGGGAACTTAACAACAAATAATTGTTGCATCTATGTAATGTAGTCTATTGTTTAGTAACGGATTCGGAAACCCTACGCGCTTCTGCGCATGTGCCGGGCGGAGTTATTTTCATCAAAATAGGGGGAAAGTGAAGAATGGAAGGGTGATGTTTACATTTTACTGAGCATGAACTAACAAAGAACTCCGGAAATGCGCTTATATAACTCATTTCCTGACACCCTTTTCCGGTGTAAAATTGTCCAAAAGTGATAGCCTCGGAATCCTTTGCTGAACAATATTCATGTTAATGTGATATTCATCCGTACCGTGCAGATTTAATTTTGAAATCCATTGTGCATCATTCAGGAGGGAAAATGACTTGTGCAGTTCCATGTTAGATGAGAGACACAATGACGTTTGTTACGTGACTAGGGTACCACGTGAATTAATTCCATTAGAGTACTGTAAAATGTATAATGTAATAAATACAAACAATTTTCCTATTATAATTTTATTAAGTTTAGATCTTGTTAGTAAATTTGCCTAATTAAAAAAAGCTATAAATGTTTTATCGTTTCACATTTGGAAACTTTCTGAAAAAAATTTTTAAGTCCCTTGCCATTTCCTTATCTCTCTTTTATAAGAATTTCAAAAGATAGAAATGAAATACTATTACATCAGCCCTAAAAGATATTTTTGCTCTTAAAATTTTTTGATATTCATTTTTAATCTATCTCATGTAATTTATATATATTTTTCTTTAATGAATTTAAATTCAAATTTAAATGACTTAAATTTTCAATTATTTAAACTACTCGTATAGTGTAAATAAATCGTAAAAAGATAAATAAAACCTGGATATCGAAATTGCACTGACACAGTTTTTCGTTTATATGGTGGAATAAATTTCGAACGGAAAATAGATTATTTTAGTTCTTTTCTGACTGAAACTATTATTCGTAACCCAAATGCGAGCTGCTTTCTTCATATTTTGAAGTTCAAATAAAAGTTACGCAGCTTTCGTTTATTTTGTTAAGAAAATCGAGAGAAGAAACGTTTTTCCTGAAAAAATAATTTCGTTCGTTTAAATTTTTTCGATTTTCATCATCTCACAAATGTGGTCTAATTCCAAATATTTTTCATTTAATTTCAGATTTAAAACTTTAAACCCATTCATATTTCCCGTACCAAGCCAATTCTCATTATAAACCAAGAAATATATATGCTCAATTCCTGCTTCTTGAAAAATGAATTCATCTTTTTTAAAATTATTAATCTAGCGTTACTTTCAACGCTATCGCAGAGTGATACAAAATTCAGTCTACGCCGTGTTAGGAAAGGTAGAAAGCACAAAAACAAGACAAATGCGCAAAGAAATGTATGACAGAAAACGGCACCCTGATGAGCTAAATGATGCACGAAAATGCAGAAACGAGAAGCCACTAACGTAATAAGTGAAACCCTTTATTTGACGATACTTTACACTTGGCCAGTACGTGCGTACGTCCAATTTCACAACAACAGTTTTAACTTCTTACCATGAGTTAGCTTCACAGAGTCGGTGCCAAACCAATTTGAAAATTTCTTTCGTTTTCGGCATTTGCAACGGAGTTGAAGATTCTTCCGACGAACTCGCAATGCCTGCCATCTCAGCATTCATAAACAGTTGCCTATTCTTCAATCAAAGTCGGAAATTTAAATGGCTGGTGTTGAAATCCAATTGCAACGATAGCGAAGAGCGCCCTCTAGGTCATTCTGATGGCGTTTCCGGTCATTTGTTTTTGGGTTTCTTATGTTTCCTAACAATAACTACTTTGAATGCGAATCATCTTGTATAATAAAACCAGGGGTATTACAAAAGTCTGTTTGCTAACAGTTGAATGCATAAATAAAGAAATTTTATAGGCAAAATTTTTTGAACAAATTTGCTGAAATACTTCTAAATCATATTTCATAATTATCGTACAGATTTTGAATAATGACAATTTTTCATTCTTACTTTGGACTCTTTTTGGAAGTTTTTTATTTTAATCAACACTAAATAAAACATTCCCAATCAACATTAATTGACATCATAATTTTTTTTCTAATTTTTATACATTCGAATTCTTTCTCAATTTGCTTTGTAAAATTAGGTTCTCTTTAATCACTGAAATTTGATTGAAATTGTGAAATTCGAAACTAGAATCATTATGAATTATAAGGGGATAATAAATATCATGTACAATTCCGTTTATTTTTTATGCATAGTACCGTTGAAAAAAATATTTTAAAAAAGTAAATGCTTATTTACTAATGTAAGCAAATATTATATAATTAAAAGTTGCTGTTGTTGCAGAAATCAGTTTATATCGGAAAACTTTCAAATAGAAAACCATCAGTTCTAATTTTTTTGCGTGTTTTCTTTTTTTGTTTCAGCACATGTAGTTATCGATAATATAAACGTCCAGAAATGTCCGTAACGCAGGCGGAGTTGAAAATAGCCCCGTCCCCATGGTCTGCGTCATTATCGGACAGGCAAATGCGATTTCTACATGACATTAAACAACTCATGTTTTTTTAATGTAAAAATGAGCTAAGTTCAGCATTTTTATTTCCTTTTTATTTATGCTGATTCATTATACTCTCGCTTCATGGACCAGTTGGAAGTTAGTGTCAATTGATTCATGAGTTCTGCTTTTATGCTATTAATTTAGAATACTCTGGCTTTTGTTAAAATTTACTTAGTTACTTAATTTTGGAATTGAATATCTATATATTTTGCATTTAATAATTTTTCCTTAACCGTTCTTATACTGAAAGGCTCCTTTTACTTAAAGATTTGAATTTGCGGTGCATGCTATTGCTAATATTTTCTTTCAGCATATTTTTTAAATTTTGTATTTGCCAATGCATTTTTCTCTGTTCGTGTATTTTGCATTACTTTTACTCGGAAAAATAAAGTAATTGTTAAAAGTAGAGTTATTAACAAAACAAAAGTTAGTGTCAATTGAGTCAACAGTTCTGTTTTTCATGATTTTTTTAAAGTTTCTTAAGCATTTTGCCAATGTGCATGTGATTTTCTACGACAATTTTCGTTAATAAATCTGTGACAATCAGATATAACATATTGTTGGCAAGCTAAAATCCCGTCTTAGACGGGCACATCTTCTAGTTTTTGAAGAAATGCTTAATTGGAAAGTCAAAAACATTTTATCCTTTCTGCAATTTTTACACTTTGAATTCTATAAAATTATCAAATAAGAAATAAAGTATGTAGCCTTACTCTGCATTTATTATTATTATTATTTAACAACAGTTGCACTGAAATTTATATAAATAAGTGTAAGGAGTATAAAGAAAGTAATTTAAAAAGTTAATTGAAAATTTCTTATTTAAATTAATTTATAAAATTTTAATTTATCATTAAGATTTGTTTCTCAAAATGTTTCTACTTCAAGCTGAAAATGTAATAATTAAATTATTTAATTAATTAATTTTTAAATTATTTATAATTAATTCTATAAAAGCAAAAATGTAAATCGCAAAAATATGTGTCACACTGCAGTGCATACTTAAAAAATTGCTTGCATTCTTCTCTGGTTATTTAAGCATTGATTCCAAAAAAAAATTACCCGAGTACCGTAATGAAATCAGTAATTTAGTGTATACTAGGATAAAAATTAAATGAAGATTTTCTTATTTATTAATGATAAAAACTTCTGAACTAGAAGTCATCATTAAGGCATCATTTAAATTTTTGTTGTTAAGTTTTTATGCAGTCATCATTGAAAATCAGTTATCCGTTTCCACTAAAAATATATATCTTAACCAGTGGTTTAGTCTCAAAATAAGCAGTACCGGAACGCTCTACCCTGGGCGACAGAAATCGCTCTGTTTTATGTATGTTTTCACAATATTTTCTTAATTATTTCTGGTGAAGAAAGAAGCAGTGCCAGAATAGCGTTCCGTTGCGTTCTGGCTCCACTACACCCCTGATATTGGCATAACCCAAACCTATAAACTGTCAATAAATATCCTTAAATATTCGTTACAATGAAATATAACAGATAGATGTTCCATAAGACTACGCAGGATCTGAACTAAAGCTAAAGAAGTAATCCATCTTAATTTACTGCTCATTGTCCATTGTCAGAAATAATGCCATCAACTGTAATCTCTTCATCAGGCTACTTATCTCTGATTGTAATATTGCAGCTAGCCCTCCCGACACTGGGATCAAGCCCTTGTTTAGATGATTAGCTCGTGACACATCCGATGAAGTCATCAGTGGCAATCAGGGGGCTGTCGGGTACCACCCAGAGCCAAACAATTCTTGATTTTATTTAACATCATACAACCTGTTTTTTTTTTAATTTATCTCTTTTAAAATAATAAAATCGTTTCAACATTACTTTGGCTGACTGGCTAACGAAAATTTTTTGTAGTCATTCCACTTGTACTTGTAGTCATGTCGAAGACATTTTTTGCTAGTTATTTCATTGTAATTTTTATTAAATTATCAGAAAGTATTGTATTGTTTTTTATGATCTTATTGTCAGGTGAATAAGTCTGTAAAGGTTAAAGAGTTTGTTTACTTTAGCCTGATTTTATTCACGACAATACAAAATTTTATAAGCCTCAGCCCCCAGACCTAGATTCGCTACTGAATCATCCCAACTTTCTGCTGGCTCTTAGAATTTCTGTTGAATTTCAATTGCTTCTTTACATCTACCTTCTTACTTTCTGCTATCGAAAGTATACAAAGAAAAGTATTGTAATCAAATTCGAACTCGAGATTTTGACGGATCTCCTGTTTAGACCTCTAGTCCGAAAAAACACAATTTTGGAATCATGTCTGTCTGTCAAACGAACGATAACTTCGAAAACTATTAGAGCTACAGGGGATGAAATTTGTATGTGGTGCTTAAACATAATTGTAGGTTTCTACAAATTTTGGACAAAATCCGTCAAAGGAAGTCTGTGTATCTGTATGTCCACGCGGTCATGTAACTATAACTCAAAAACTTGAATAGCTAGATGGATAAAATTTGAATTTTTTTGGTTTTATCGTTATGAATGTAGGTCCGTATAAAATTTTTGGCCAAATCCGTCAAAAAGAGGCGTTCAAATTGCATATTCAATTTCTTTTAATCCGATTCTCATGCGCATGCGTACTGGTAGCAATCTGTTATTGTTGTAAATTTTATTTACAACAATAAATAATGTTTTCAAACATAAATTGTAGCAATTTTTTATTGTTGTAAATAAAATTCAAACCGATCTCATTATTTCAACAAATCCTTTATTCACGCGCTTTTGCAATTGTTACGGTTGTGGTAGTATAAATTGTTTCCTTGGAAATTCAATTCCAAAGCAGAATTTTCGCTTTAGTATTCATTGCATTGCCTATTTTATCGCACCTGCTTCAAAGTAATATTTTTTGAAACGTGGCAACAGATATTTGATTTCAGGTTTGTTTGTTTGTTTCACCTTCTCGTATACGAAGTATACAAAGAGAAAGTATTGTAATCGTTAAAAAAAAATCGAACTCGAGATTTTGACGAATCTCCACTTAGAAAGTGTACGAGAAAGTTTAGGGGAGACTACTCCCGCTGGTTCCAATAACGGAAAGTTGTTGTACAAGTATCAGTTGGTTCTGTATACCGCACAGGTGTTATTGCTTGCACTTGGGAAGTTCCGTAGCAAGGGTAAGTGGAGTTCGGTGCAAAATATGGTTTTTTCGCCTCCAGTCGTCATCACTGGCTTAGTAAGGGTAAATGAGTAGTTAGTGAGACTTAGTAAGGGAAATGCTATTACTTTTTCGACCATTATCATATTTGACTTGAAAAATTGACAAGAATGCACTAATGTTTTGTCCCCTTAGCGCCTCCTTTGCTCAATATAAATTTATAACGCCATATTTATAAAAAATAATGTTAATATCGTGTTTCCATTGGCTACCACGGCATACGCAAGCAATAGAATCAATTACATGCGAGGTAGGGGAAAGTGGGGTAAAACCGGGTACCTAGGACTCGAAGGCCTGATGCAGCTAAACTATTCGACATAGAACTTCTCAAATTTTATTAAAATATTCGTTGTTTATCGGAATACAATATATCTTTCGAGAAAATTCATAGTTTTGCTACTTTTTTTACTAATGATATTTTTATTTAAAAAAAGTCATACTACCTGATTGTAACCCACTAGTGGGGTAAAACCGGATATCCGTGTTAACTCAATGGAAATTAGCAAAACTCGATTTTCAGTCGAAAAGTACGATATATTTTTATTTTGCATGACGATTTAAGAATATTAGTTACAAAATTCACATGTAAAGCAGCTGTCTGCTTCCTCCGCGCCAATGTAACTTCGTGGGCCTAGCTAAGGCAGTTTCTACATTAGAATAACCGTTCTCATTGATTTAAATTAGAAAATATCATCAAAATATAAACAATCAACGTCTGATGTGTTTTTATCGTCTTCATCGGAGGAATCATATTTACTGACTATACCGGTCTTACGCCACTTGGAGTACCATGTTTAGATGTTTACCCCTAGTGCAGAGGCTATAAAAACGAAATAAAACAGCGCAATTATTGGAGTAAATCCTTATTGTTTGATAGGGTATAAATCCTTAGTAAACGTATAATAAGCTGGACTAAATATAGTTTTTGTAACTGATATGATTATTAATTAAGGAAGGTTTAAATGCAAACGAACAGTAGAGAGTTGCGTCTTAAAATAAATAATTCTTCACAGATGCAGTGAATTCAACAGCAACATCACCCCACTATGGCTGTTCCTTTTTACTGACTAGTAGAGTGTTATTTAGTATTCGTCCTCTAGATAGGAGAACTAATAGCGACAAAATCAAGCGTGCCCGATTTTACCTCACTCTCCCCTACATTTAATCTTCTAATTACAGAACATTAGAATAACAACATTTCATGTGAAGTCGCAGTCTCATGACAAATATAACTGAGCGCAGTGGCGAATCC
>BGPR01041580.1:0-13573 GCA_013235015.1 Araneus ventricosus | reverse complement strand
TTCTAATAGAAACACTAATGTGGGCCAGTTTCTCTCTGAGGAAAATGGATCAGAGGAGGAAGGTTATAGGTTCTATTATATAATTGCGCCCATTACTTGTAGAGCGATTTGTGATTTCGAAACTAATTCGTTACTTAGGTCGAAAGGGTTGCTAGAGAATTTCCTGTTTTATTCAAATCGAAACACTAATATGGGCCAGTTTCTTTTGAAATTTCTCTAAGACGAAAAGAACTGCATATGTTGAATACAAGTCTGATTAACACATAAGGTGATACATAGGTTATCCATGGTCTGTTTCAACATTAGAAGATGGCACTGGAAATTCATTATTAGAGTTGCAGAAGTGTAAAAAAAACACAATTTATATATACACATATGGGTGGGCGAATTTTTATTTATTAAAATTTTGTGCGAGTTACCGTATTTACACTTTTCGAAAACATGAAATTTAAAATTAATACACTATGTCACTAATTTCGATATTTATTTAAATGAACATGTCTTTAATTCTAGAAGATTTTTAGCAATGATTAGTATGGGCTTCCAAACAGCATCCGATGGCTAAAGTAAAGCTCTTTATATGTTCATCTTTTTGTTTGTCTAAAATTATTATGTGTATTTGCTGTAACCATCATCATCTGAATAAGGAATGTTGCATTCGCCTTTCACACAATAGAATTCACTAAAAATGACATTTGTGTCATTGAGTTTATTCTTAAACGTGGAAACTAAATTATCTCTCAAGGATGATAAAATCATTATTTCTGAAAATCACATTCGAATGTTTGCAAATTCACTGCTATTACTCCTTGGACTAAACAGCAAAAGTAGTTTCTGGATTTTGCGGTTGCTGAAAACACTGATTTATTCTGTTTCTTTTATTGATCCCGCAAATTGCAAAACCGCAATGAAAAATTTGAATTGGTCAAAAGGGTGCAAGATGAAAAAGCAAATTTTAAAAAATCTCATCTGGAGCGATGCTTATAAAAAGGTTTGAAGTAAATGAAAAATAGCCCAATGGCAGTGATATTATCTCAGAGAAAAAAAATGAACTAATATTGTTTCTAAATCTATTAATAATAATTTTAGGAAGATTCCTCATACGACACGGCTTCATTTTTCAGAGAAGTCATTTTGTCATTTTTACAAAAAAACATAGGATCACAAACGCAAAGCGAAAGAAAAGGATTCACTAGATAAGGTGAACAACACAGATTCAATTGAATATAAATTTACAGTAGCAAAACAAAACTGCTGAATGAATAACAAGATGTGAGCGTGTATAGCTTTGAACGACAAGTCCTTTGTTCGCTTACTTTACGGGGATATACGACTCTTAAACCCTGAAAAAATGGAGGAAAACTGTCAAATTTGATACATTATTTCTCTGAAACAGTACAATTGAAAAACTCACTTTTTTTCTAGAAATATTTCTGTTCTTTCTCTCATAGTACCCACATTTTCAAACCTTTATATTGGTATTATTTATTTGAGAGAGTAATATTACGGATAAAATATTGGTCTAAACACAATATTTTGGGTATCTAAGTAATCAAAACAGTCTGTTTAATAAACTGAAACACAATTTCTTATCATCTACATTTAATTTCTGTTTTATATACCAATTTAAAATAAAATGTTAAAAATTCAACATTTCTTACCGCCAAAAATCTTCTTTGGAGAGGATATGTACAAAAATTGTGGTTCAATTTGTAGAACATAGCACAATACATATTTAGTAAATATTTTATTTAAAAATATTCAATAGTTCTTGAGATATCATGCTCGCAATATCAAAAAAACACATTTTGAAATATAACGCTTTAAAGATATGTCCATATTCAATGTTTACGTTGAAGAGCTGATACATCTTCCTTCATAACTTTCCTAATTATGGGAATTTTTTAATGCAGGTTGTTTTAAATTGTTCAGAAAAGAATGGGGAATAATACATATTTTTTTTCATAAAATCGAACATTTTCGAGTTTTAACAGTCGTATGTCCCCTAAAGTACTCCAAAGGCTTGTTGTTGGTACTGCGTACCTCCAACATAATATACCTCTCATATATGTTGTAGGTAAGGTGTAAATCTCTAGATGTCCATCATAGATGGGCCATTCAGCTCAAAGGGGCTAGAAACGGTGAAGACGGGGTTAATATTTTCCTTTTTCCATAACTCACTCACTATTAAATACGAATTACTCACAGTATCGGCTCATCATAACAAACATCTTTTGTACTAAAAGTTTTTGATAGCAGCAGTCTCTTAAAGTTAGGGACTGAAAAACTTTTTTTAAAAAATCTAAGTATGCGTCATCTCAATAGAAATCTTTTATCGTTTGCTTTTCCTTCCACCCTCTTTCATCCTCACAACTGCAACAAATAGAGGTTTCAGAACGGAGGGATAACGAATTTTCCTTTCCTTATATCTCCGAATAAAAAGAATCTATATTCTCCTCCTGACTTGCGAACAGGAAATTTTTTATTACATCGAAAAAAATTTTTGAAAACTAGTTTTTGTGGAACATAATTTGAATGAAATGTTCACTTGCTTTTTAATACGACTGCATTAAGCTACTTCTCTGTGTTGCTTCTGTTCATTCCATTTAAGGATATGTGTAAATCAAACAACGAATATTATCTAATCAAATAGAGAAACATGTTAATCTTTTCGTAAACATGAAAATCCATTCGATGCAACCAAAATTACAGGCGCATTTATATTCATTCCTTTAAAGAAATAATGGAAAACAACAAGTACAGAATATCCCACTCAGTCTGACATCCGAATAACATTTAAATATTTGATTACTTGCAGCCATGGCACGTGTCTTTGAGATTGAAGTATTGGATTTGGGAATAAGATCTCACTATTGAATGTCCAAAGCTTTAAATGCACGAATTCCTTCAGCTTAAAAATTGAACGAACAAATCGTCAACTCTTTTATTTCAGTTAAAATAACAATGGCAGCTTACGATTCTCTCTTTTTGTTATTGTTTATGGTACATATAAGCATCATGCAGATTGTTTTATGATTTATTAATGTTCTTATCGTGGCATAATACTAGTCTGAAGTCTTAACACTGTGCTATGCGATTTATTATTTTTCAACAAAAGAAAAATTCGTGTATTGTACATAAATTGACACGAAGTGTTCTAAAATCATGAAGTTAGTTAATGAATCAAAAGAACATATTAAAAATTACGAAAAATAGTTTTTAGATTATCTGTTGTAAAATTATTTTGGAAAATATCATTCAGCTTTTGATTAAATCTTCTTTGCTAAAATACTTTCTTCAAGAGACAAAAAATGGTAATTAAAAATTCAATAAATTATTTACTAATCATCAAATTACTTTAATTCGGCTACAAAAAATGAAAGTAAAGATAATAAAATGTATGGTATAATGTACAATAAAATGTATGGTTAAGATATAATATTCCATGCCTATGAGCTGATTAACAATTATTTTTGCAATGATAAATTATAGAAGTTTCTATTTCAATTACAAGCTATTTAAAGAAGTTGTGTTTCATTTCCTTTGAATTTTCATTCGCTAACCGAAGTTTCCAATGTTATTGTCCACAAATCTTTTATGCCATTTTCTCAGAAAGATTTCTATTAAGATGAATATGAATTTCCACTCCAGAAATTTCGGAGATAAAGCAAAACCAAATATATATATCTTCATATAATGCTCAACAACATCTTGTTTAATGATGTTGTCAATGGCATTCCGTTATTTCGTCGTCGGTTATACTTTTCCCTAAACCATGATAAAGAAATGGCAAGTATCTTCAGTATTTTCGGAAATGTGATCTTGAGTTTGATATCTCATGTTGCAGTACAGATAACACTAATTTATTCTGTCAGGTTCAATTAAAGTATGAAGTTACTCCTTATAGTAGTTGCATAATTTATCTAAAAGACTAGATAGACAGTTGATTTCCTTTCTAAATAGATTTTAGGAAATGCGTTAGTTGTTCAAGATATTAGATCTGGATGTTAATACTCAACTTTTTTATTCCATTTGCAGCATTGAGGAATATATACACTCTGTCCCAAAAGTTTATAGAATCTTGTATTTTGTGTATATTTTTTGTTGTATATGATATGTTTCGATGTAACATACTGTATACATACGTTATGTCTATTAAATTGAAAAAACAGCAGTTCTACTCAGTATATTTAATGCCAATTTTTAAATCATAGAATAAACTGAAATAACCTGTCCCAAAAGTTTATAGACAAAGCAATTTTATGCATATATGGTATCGGTAATCATGACGTTGATCTGGAGCCTAATAAATACGTTGTAAGAAAAGGAAAGCGTTTGTTTGTTCTGCGTTTCAAGATGCCTACAGTGTAGCAGCTCTCTAATGAGAAGTGAGTAAAATTCTGCATTTGAAATTGCACTGTAAGACTGTTAAGGAAGTATTGAAACTTTTAAATCCTTCTAAAAGCATGATTTATCGTGTATTAACTCGCAAGACGCCATATGAGCCAAGACCTCGTTCGGGAAGACCACGTGTGACGGATATTCGGAGTGATAGACGGATACAAAGAATGGCTTTCAAGTCCGAAAATGTCGGTTCGCGAAATTACTGGGGCTTCTTAGTTGCAAATCTCCATGAACACTGTTCATAGATCAATTATAGAATCTGGTTATATGATCCACGCAAAATTGGCTCGCCGATTACCGCTCTCAAAGCTTCACATTAGTAAGAGATTACAATGGGCTCGTAATCATATGTCATATGGTAATAAATGGATGGCTGTCCTTTTCAGTGATGAAAAAAATGGAACCTCAATGGACCTGACGGGAATATAAAATATTGACATGATTTACGAAAAGAGCCCAGGAGCTTTTTCAGTAGGCAAAGTGGTGGTGAATCTGTGATGGTTTGGGCGGCTTTCAGTTTCAACGGTCAAGTGGGTTTGGCCTTTTTAGGTGACCGACAGAATTCTCCTAAATACATAGAAACACTAGAAAATCATCTTATGCCATTTGCATAAAACATAGGAAGACGAAATTGGTAATATCAGCAAGATGATGCTTCCATCCATACCTCCAATTCTACGAAAAATTATTTAAACTCGAAAAATGTTACTGTTCTTGAGTGGCCACCGATGAGCCCTGATCTAAATCCAATTGAAAATGTGTGCGGTATTATGTCTCGGACGGTATATGAGAATGGAGGGCAATTTTATTCAGTGAATGCCTTGAAGACAGCCATTGAAAGTGTATGGTACAACTTGGAACCAGAGATATTACAAACCTTAATTATGTCGATAGAAAAACGTGAATACGATGTCTTACTGACAAATGGAAAGATTTTAAACTATTAAGAACATTGTATTGAGCACCTTTTGTTGAAATGTCATATATTCTATAAACTTTTGGGACACCTAATATTTCCATTTTGCTATATAATTGAAATAAAAATTGTTATTTTTTCTAAATATTTCGTTGAATGCAAGTCGCATATGGTTTAAATAAACATATTCGTAATTGGTGTTTATACGCCTTTTCGTTTTGCTAAAACATATATTTTACTAGATTCTATAAACTTTTGGGACAGAGTGTATTAAGTTCTCAGAAACGATTTCTCTGATAACGAATTTGCACAATTTCTCTCATAAGGAACTAAAAGTTTACTTGAAAGATTATTAATCAGATGAATTGCGAAGAAGTTGGAATGAAAAGCCATACTAAGAAATTATAATATTTTTGCCAAGGTTTTATGATTTTTCTATTCCCTGTATAATTAAATGGAGGATTTAGAGTTAAAGTGAACCAAGACCACGCTTTGCCCATTTTACATTAACACTGCCATCGGTAGCGGCTCGTCAGCTCAGAAACAAGCATTGCTGCAAAAGTTTTATAGACCTAAGTTTTTGGAAATTTTGCGCTGATTATTTTAGTATATAATGATGATATACTAAAAAATGATAGTTTTTGAGTTATAAATAAAAAACTGGAGAAAAAATTATGTTTTTTGGCTATAACTAAAACTCCAACAAACATTATTGATGCCAAACCTCAGAATCATAACCAGCACCTGAAAAAACATAAAGAAGCAAAAAATTACAACACCCCGAAAATTGGATTTTGAAAAAAACGACTTAACGACTGAACTACTGAGAAAAAGCGAAAAAGAGCCAAATGAGGAAGTCACGCCAAATTAGAGATGAAAAAAATGCAGCTCAAATGAATGGAATTTCCAGCGGAGAAAGGGTTGCTTTTCTTACGCTTTGCGTTGCTCTTTGCGTTAATATCGGATCCGTGGGAGGGACAAAACTTGATGAAGCTCTTGTCTGTCTCTTAATTCTTGATTGCTTCTTCTGTCTTCTTTTTTACATTTTTATTACTTTTTTGCCATTTTCGTTGTTCACTGAATTCTCAAAGTGTAAAAGTAAGTCAATTAGAATGAAAACGAAAATTTAATCTTTTAAAATAATTTCAGGGGAAAATGCAGCTCTGTAGTTCTTATGAACGAGCCGCCACTGACTGCTACAATAATATAGGAACGTCATATTTTCTGTGTAAAATTAATTCAAGACCGTTGTTCAATTTGTATCCGTCAGGATTTAAGGGCAATTAGAAGTCCACTGTAATTTTAAATGTAGCTGATCAACTTGAATCTCGTGAACTTCGTTTATTTTAAATCTGTACGTTCCATACATCTGTTTTGCGCACCTCCACATTTTACTTTCTTTGAAATTTCTGGATCGTTTATTTTCAGCTCTTTTAAAATTCTGCTATAAATTCAATACGTAAAATTCATCACCATTCTGTTATATTATTTTTTAAATAATAATAAATGTTAAGAAAAACTTTTTAGCAAAGAAATGAGGATATTTACTACGTAAAATAATAAAAAAATGAATTTTAAAAGTGAGAAACTAGCATGAGTGCATTGCCATTGGGGATTTCTTTTATGAATCTGAAAAATTGAGATCTGAAAATTAAGTATAAATCTGATAGCTCTATAATTACTTCAATTATTCTGTTAAATCCATTGCATTGTTTCCTTTTGAAAACTTTTCTTTATATTTTTGTGTTAAATGTGATTACTAATTTCAGATTTCCTTGAAATTTTCAACAATTTACAGATAGGGACAACACAAATTGGCAGAGCAAGGAAAATAACGATGTCTATAATTATATAAAGAAAAATAATCTTGAATATGAACTTAATATATTTAACACTAGGTTTGCGAGACCCACCAATTTGACTGATTTCTGGCTTTATAACCAGAATTCCAAAATAATTGATAGAATATCGCAAATATACACTTAATTTCCATCTCACTTCTGCAATTTCTGAATTCTGCATGATGTAAACCTATTTCTTCGGACAGATCATAAACTGACGTGTGAATTAGTTCATTGCTAATTATAAAATTATTTCTCAGGTAAAAAAGAAAAAAGTAATCAGAAAGTAAATAATAATTAAAAATCCTACTTCAGTGGAGATATCTTTCAGTTATATTGAACTCAATATCAACGCCCCATGGTTTATCGTAACAAAAGTAACTAATAAATTTTACAGTAAGACCAAGCATGCTATAGATGCAGTGAATCAGATGGTTCGAAAATACAATGTGAAAGCAGGGTGACCTTTTGGAGCTCTTTTTTCAGTAATATTTTAGATTTGGAAATCTTAAACGCTTGCATAATGTACAGAGAATGCACTGTTTCGATAATATTAAGTCATAATTTCATATTACAAATGGCAGAACAACTTGTCAACGAGTACAGGGATAAAAACGAGTCAAGGTCTTTCCTCTGTATAACTAACAGTTTGCAAATACGCAAGTCTTGTTAAATTAGCTATCGCAATAAATAAAGAAGTAAAAAACATTTTTGTTACGTGTAAGAAAAGCATTTGCGGCGAATCTTGTGAAAATGGATGTTCCTACAAATATAAAAATAATAGCATTTGCATTAAGTGTGAAAAGAAAGTTTAAGGAAAATGTATACACAAATTAGAATGTGTTCGTAAGAAGATCCAATGAATAAATGTGTGTAATGAATTCACGTTTTTCTATTTAAAAAAACTCTTATATAACTTTAAATTCATAAAATTATTTCATCTTAAGCTCTTGTAGAACAATAACTGCCACCTTAACTGTAAGATGTCCGGATTCAACCGGCTTCCAGAGTTCGGTAATTTTCCCGTTCTCCAGCAGTATAAATAGGTTTGACGGCAACCGTCTTTCTCCTTTTAAAAGCATGTAACCTCCCTACCAGACACGCCTCTACGGCGAAACTTTTTTCTTTGTTTAATACGTTGCCGGTGCCTGCGCTTTTCGTCTCTTTATATTTTAAATCATGGCTTGCTATTTCTCTAAATTACCCACAAATCAGCTGAAATCTATAAATTAAATAAACTAAAATCTTCATCGTTCGTCAACAACTGATGTTTTCTTTCAAAATGCAATTTTAAGCTTCACCGAAACTATGATATTATATGTATGTATAGAAAAACCGTTCTTAAATTAATTATATCTGTTAATATTGTTTTGAACAAATTAATTCTGTTAATATTGTTTTGAACAAATTAATTCTGTTAATATTGTTTTGAACAAATTAATTCTGTTAATATTGTAATATTTTTAAATTAAATTAATTATTTTTAAAGAAAATATCTAGTTTCCTTCAAACACGAAGTTGAAGAGTATAAGTAGAAGTGGATATACAAGAAATGTTCGTAAACAATGTGTTAAAATTATTTGATACATTTAAAGAAAATTTTGCTTAAACACAAGTAATAGATATTCTATAATAACACAGTATTTTATAGGAAAGCTAATTTATTTTATGGAATTCTTTTCACAACCTCCAGAAAAGTAAAAACATGTATGTCAGCCACTGGTAGTATGGTAGCTTGTAGCTTTCAACTTATAATCAACTTGAGCCGTAATCGACTAAAGAACTTAGCAACGGAATATTTGCGAGTAGTAAACATACCAGATATGTCTATTTTGATAAATCGCTTCCACATGACAAAACTCATGGGATTCTCCTACTACTAACATGTAATTACATGCTTTCAATTTTATACCAGAAGATATATTCTATTATTACATAAATGGATACATCAAATATAAGTTGATATCTTTGAAAATTTTAAAACCCTAAATTATCTTATGTTTTGATGTAGAGTATTTCATATCCAAGTTAAGTTTCAGTTTGAAAGTTTTAGAAAAATAACTATGAAGAAGATCTACTTGCAATCTTGATTGTTTAAACAAATATTTAATTGCGTGTTTCTCTTTCATTGTTGAAAGTTTAGGTAATATCCTAATACATTTTGATTTCATATTTTATTTCATGAAATTTTTTTGGAATACTCAAAACAAGCTCTGAGATATTACGTATATTGAGAAATATATCCAGTAAGCTGAATGATTATGGTTACTATGTTTTTATTCTTTTTTAGGCATGTTCTAATCCAACTAACATGCCGCTGACCATAAAATATACTGCGCCCTATTAATGTTGAAATCGAATGCATACTTTGCAAGAGGAATAAGAAAGTGAAGATAGTGCCGACAACATGGAATTAAAGGTTACATGACATGGTCAGTTATTTGACTCCATTAGGAATATTTATGTAGACAATGAACGGACCAAGTGAAAGGCCACTAAAAGAACATGGGTTACATATCTAACACAATCTGAAGTTTAAAATTTCGTTGTTAAAAGAACCATGAATATAAAATTCAAGATTTAATTGAAATTATATTCCCGGAGAACAAGCTGGTCGCAGCAGGCGGTTAGTGTTCACATAAAGGCAGATAGAGAGCCATATTTCCTAAAGGGATCTTTTCTAATTCAGAAAGGTCTGAAACGTCAGTATTCATCAAAATCCCAAGGTCAAATGTTGGTACTGTCTTACCGCCACGAGAAAAACCTTAGACACTAGACATCCCGGTGGCGGTCGTTATGGTAACGGGATATTCCATTGCATTTTTTGGTGAAGGAATGGGCATCATTCCGTTTGGTGTAGAATGAACCGGCGGAAGTCTTATTTCACTTTGTACTTAGATTGAAAACGAATTCTGGCCTAACAAAGAGAGCTTAATTTGTCAAATGTTGCGGTTGATTTTATATCGTTTCCCTCCATTCTTCGACTCGTCTACTTGAGACAACCCTGTTCAGGGTTTTTCTTCTCGCGGCAGGACAGTACGATTGCAATACTTTTTCTTACTCTAATTAATAAAAGTAGAGAATAAAGATCGTTAAAAAAGAGGCAACAGAAACTCTATTTTTAGATATCTGATGAGTTTTAATCGATTCAAATTTTTTGGAAATAGATATAAATTTCTGATTCGTAACAAAAAAATTGCATTTGTCATTTTAAGGGGGCACATTACCTTCTCAACATTTTTTATAACAAAAAATTGCATTTGTCATTTTAAGTGGACACATTACCTTCTCAACATTTTTTATAACAAAAAATTGCATTTGTCATTTTAAGGGGAAAGATTGCCTTCTCAACATTTTTTTATATTTGAAGTATTATTAAAAATGTTTTGATAGTATTGAGACTTAACAATCATATAAAGTCATCTTGAGGAGAAAAATCCATTTTGATCTTCTTGTTACTTAAAATTTAATTTTTTTTAAAGAAAATTCAATTTTTTAAAATCCCCACTTCTTTTTCAAATATGAATACTTTTGCTTCAAATTTTATTTGTAAATTCACTGAAATAAATTACACAAAACTGTGCATCGGTTTTAAGGTGCATCTCATATTCGCTTAAATATAGATATTTTACTGAATTACGTGGTGAAAAATGAGGAACATTTAGAAGAACCTCACTTTATATATTGTATATAAGGAAACTAAGCAACTGAAGGCCTATTGCATGCCCAGTTTTATCATATACGTACACAAAAAATTTGAAGTCTCTATCTTAAAAAAGAAAAAAATGAAAGTACAGAAAATTCTGACGAGGAGAAAAAGCTATTTAAATTTGTCATTTGCGCACGTTTTTCATTAGTCATTGTAAATAAAAATCTTAATTACTTCTGAAATATTAAAATAGAAATTTGAAATTTTGATGCAATAAGTAGAACGATAAGAGCAACGAAATAAGGCAATAAAAATGACGGGAGGCTGTCTTTTTCAAACAATCGCTGATGTTAAAGGCGTAGGACTACTTTACTCGCGAGACTCTTTTCGGAGTTTCAAATTTTTTTGTAACTTCTGTTGTTACCCTTTATCTCTAAAATAGGACATTAGTTATGTTTTTAACATAAGTAGTTACCGAGATATAGATGTTCGCGTTACCAGTTCATGGGTATTTTTCCCCAATTTTGCGACTCAGTTGCCACTAAACTACAATTCCGATTTTCGATTTGTTTTGAAACTTCTGTTGTTACCCTTTGTTTCTAAAATAAGACATTAGTTGTGTTTTTAACATATGGCACCGAGATATTGAAGATCTTCCATACAACGTTTTTTGTGGCTTTGTGGCGTGCGACTCAAATTCCTTCCTGAGACCCCAATGGAAGCAACGTAGTCCCACGTTAAATTGAAAATTGGTATGTCGCCCATTTTTTGGGGTAATGTGTCTCCTTAAGCTAGAGTAACACTTTTACGCACGATTGAAGTAAATAATTCTTGAGGTCATGGTACCAATTCCTCATGTCAAATCAATTGATAAATCAGTGTGATGCAATGAATGGGGGATGCCACGACTTCCGGCTTTTTACAAATTTCCTTTGACATACTTCCTTTTCCGTACTTCAGTTCTTCCGAATAACGTTGTCAGGATATCGTGCGGATATTATGAATGGCTAAGGCAATAATTACAAGAATTCTGCTTTATTCTATCAAGTATTTTCAAATAACATTAAAATGAATGGTTAAGTACGATTTTAAAATATCAGAATTTCATTTTTGTTGCCCTTTAAAAATTCAGGAAGTTCAGTTGTCTAAATCGAATTAGACAATTACAACAATAAATTGACAGGAATTGCGATATACATTTTATATGATTTTAGGGGTAATGAAATGAGTGAAAATATTTTTTTTAATTCTCGAATTTTTTTTTAACGTAGGAGTACTTTCCTCCTCTTGGGATGTTAGAAAGGAATTTGATTCACACGCCAAAACGCCACAAAAAACGTTTTATGGAAGATCCTTTATATCTCGGTAACTACATATGTTAAAAACACAACTAATGCCTTATTTTAAAGACAAAGGCTAACAACAAAAATTACAAAAAAAAAATTGAAACTCGGAATTGTAGTTCATCGACTACACAGTCGCAAAGCTGGGCAAAAATACGCATGAACTGATGATGCGATTATCTATATATGGTAATTACATATGTTGAAACCACAACTAATGTTTTATTTTAGAGATAAAAGGTAAAAACAGAAATTACAAAAAAAATTGTGAATCGGAATTGTAGTTCAGCGACTACTGAATCGCAAAGTTGGCCAAAAATACGCATGAATTGTTGACGCGATCCCCTATATCTCGGTAACTACTTATGTTAAAAACATAACTAGTGTCTTATTTTAGAGATGAGGGGTAACAACAGAAGTTACAAAAAAATTGAAAATACGGAAAGAGTCCCTTTGAGTAAAGTAGTCCTCACGCCTTTAAGATCAGGGCTGTTTGAAAAAGACAGCCTCCTCATTCATTTTTTTCTTTGTCTTCTTTAAAAAATATTGAATGTACTGTGGAACAATGGATTTACAGAATTGTCGTTTTTACTGTTTTCCATTTTGTAGTAAAATATTGAGATAATACATGTATGTTTTCAGAAATAAGAAAAATATTTTTAAATTTAATCTTTTAAAATATTGTTTAGGATTCAAATTTCAACATAAAAATTATTTAATCAATAAGTAAAAGCTCTCATCTCATCGTTTTCTTTAAAAAATAATGCATTTTCTAAACATTATTTAAGAGAGTTTGTTTACTAGATTGCTTATGTTCTCAGAAGTCTATCCGATAGCTGGTGGATGAAACCTAAGTTGACATTACCGAAGAATGATTATGGATCAGCCTGAACTGTAAATCTTACTACTCTACCTTTTACATAGCAATGTCTTTGTGGATGAAGGCATCTCATGAATAAGTAACATAAATAGGAGGAAGAAGATTAGGTTTTGGATCCATCTGTAAATTTACCAGCATTATTCAAAAACTTGATTCAAAATTTCAACATAAAAATTATTTAATTTGCAATGGCAAAAGCTCATCATCGTTTTTCTTTAAAAAATTTAATGGCTATTCCTAAAAATTATTTAAGAGAGTTTGTTTACTAGATCGCTGTTCTATTTTGAAGCTATGCGATAGCTATGGGGATAAACCTCATAGTTTGGAGATTACCGAATGATTAATATCAGCTGAACTAGATCTTACACTACCTTACCTCTAGCTGTAAATGACTTTGGTGATGAAGCATCGACATACCAATAATAAACATAGAGAAAGAAGCTGCGTTTTGGTCCTCTGTCTGTACCTTCCAGCTTTCAAAACTCGATTCAAAACTTCGACATAGAACGATGTACACTCACGCGACGAATTACTCGCTTC
>BGPR01041579.1:0-13573 GCA_013235015.1 Araneus ventricosus | reverse complement strand
ATGAAGGAAATTATCAAAATTTTCAGAGATATAGGGGGTTAATTAATCAATTATTTTTCAGCTGCAAAAATTGTATTCACGACACATGGAGGTTTCAGTGTTAAAGTGAATCAATCCCATAAGATTCATCTCTTAGACAACATATCTCAAAGTTGATTATAGATGCATTTAAAATAACAGAGAGATTCTAAATGTTCTTGCTTTTTGGATACTAAATAATCTATGAACTTGAATCTGAATCGCAAATACAATAAAACATTTCTACACTACCATGGCGGTATTATTGCAAAATAGACAAAACATGGACTTGGTTCACTTGAAAATTAGAACCCGCCCCATTATGACTTCCATCCTTAAACTATTGACATTAGGTATCTTAATTTATTAGGAAAAGGTGCAACTTTTATTTTTAACACTTGTGGAATTATTGGATTTTTTTTTAAATTCTGGGTGGATCACAGAATTTGTCACCATTCACAAAGTAGGAAGAAAAAACGTGGATAAGATTTCAGACAAAAATACAAAACAAATTAAATAATTTTTATGAACTTCTACAATTAATTATTCTTATAATGTTTTTCATATCATTTTTTAGCTCCATGTTCAACAAAAGCTTTTAAGTGTTCGAACGGGAAATGCAAAGATCGTCACTCCTTTTGCGATGGTATTGATGACTGCGGGGATAACTCGGACGAGAGCTATTGTGGTAAGTTTAATGGGCAAATAAAAAAAATCACGAATTCTTCTTTTCTAATTTTTTGTCACTCTTTAAAGGGTTTATGAATCTTTCCGGACTCTTCATGGCTCAAAACTTCCCTTCACTTTTATACTTGAGAGAAATTCCAACAGTTTAACAGTTTTCCTTTGACAAAATTTTCAAAATTTCTAGACAAAAGGCGAATTAGAATGTGTTTAAATTGTGTTGTTTAAATTATTCATATTTGAATTCTCAAATGTTATTGGCATGTTACTAAATATAGTATACTAACAGAATACCGGCGTTTGGCGGTCATTTTCAGGTCAAAATCTTTTGGAAGACAGGAAACTGTAAAATATTTTATAACAACATAACTACGTGCCCTAACTTCAGACATAAGATTGGCGTTTATTTGGACCTATATAATCCTTATTTGGCAAATTAGATGTATATGTACCAAAATTCATCAACCTCGACATGTCTAACAGTATGTCGATCGGCTCAAGGGTTTACGTATATTTTGATGATTTTGCCCCAAATTACTCTGAGGAATTAGATTAGTGTTTATTTAACCCTACAGTACTTTTAGTCAGCCTGTGAGAAACATATGTACCCAGCGTCATCAAAATTTCCCAGCAGTATCAATTTTTATGTCTATCGGCCCATTTGTTATATGTATTTAAGAAATTTAATCCTACCCTATCTTTAGGGAATGGGCCAGAGTTTATTTACGCATAGATTATATTTAATCAGCCACTGAGTAACATATTTACCGAATATCATCAAAATTGCCCTAGCCATATCCAACAGAATGTCAATCGGCTGAAGAGTTTACATGTATTTTCAAGATTTTCCACAACCCGTCTCTGAGGAATTGGATTAGCGTTTATTTACCCATACACTTCTTTTCGTCAGCCTATGAGGAATATATGTTCAAAGTATCATAAAAATTCTGCCACCATATAAATTCGTACCAATCTGCGCTTTTATTAAATGTATTTAAAAGAATATGCCCCATGCTACTCTGACTGATTTGATCAGCGTTTATTCGCCTCGTTAGTAATTTTAGTTGTCTGCTTAGAAATATATATAGCAAATTTCATCAAAATCACCCAAACCGCCGAAAACAACAAACATGTTAGTCGGCCTACTTGTTACACTTACTTTGGAGACTTACCCTAATGGCTTGCGTTATGTCTCATTTACCCCTACGGTAATGTGTGCCAAATTTCATCAAAATCGCCAAGCTTGTCAATCGTCCTATTTCATACATGTATTTTGGAGACTTTGCCCGACCCTATCCTGAGAGACTGGTTTAGGACATATTTACCCCTACATACTTCAAGTCGCTTAAAGAACATTTGTACCAAGTTTTATCAAAATCGCCAAGCATGTCAATTGGCCTGTTTGTTCATGTATATTGGAGACTTTGTCACACCCTACCTTGAGGTAGAGTGATAGAACTTATTTACCCCTACAGTGCTTCAAGTCCGAAAATGAGAATCATGTGCACCAAATTTCATCAAAATTAGTCCAGCCGTTCGTGTAAAATGTATTTAAGGTCAACCAAGGGTGGAGAACCTTTTATTATTTTTTCAATATGAATAAATTGAATTTCCAAACCAAGTATTGCCACCGCTAGATAAATCTTTCTTCTGAAACAACTGTCAGATTATTATTCGCATTGGAGCAGTAAAAAAGAGAACGTGTATATATAGAACTTAAAAAAGAGCTAGATATGTTTTGCTAATTCAGCAGATTACGAACCATTGTATCTATATTAACTCGAAATTTGTCGCACCTTAACAATTGTGTTAAACTTTTGTACATCGATGTGTCTCTTCGAGAGTCAAATTATATTCTCCGGTGTCCCTACAAAAAATGCTGTCTTTACAATGAATAACATTTTATAACCTTTGAAAAAAGGCAATGAAGAGAAAATCTTGGATTTTTTTTATTTGGAGGGGCACCTAGGTGTTCTGTTCACAGAAGTACTAGTAATTATTTGTTTTAGGAAGTTAAAATGAATTTAAATGTACTTTCTCCTGGGGTGTGTGGGGAAAAAGCACTTCCGACTTTTCGCCATTGTCTACTAAAATGTAGCAAAATGTATTTTGTGTTTAGCCAATAAAAGATAATGCATAACGTTAGCTTTATTGTTCGTTATTCTAGTATTTGTTTGTCTTTTGCTTGAATTTTGATTTTTAAAGACATGTGACACTGTGTAGTCATATTAATATTTCTTTGTTTCACGAAATATTTTATTTCTACCGGAGAAGGATTAGTACTGTGATATTGCATTTGCTAGAGATTCGAGGTCTTGCCAGATCAAAATATGCGATCTTTATTATTCTTTATGTCTTCAGTTTTCTTATGCTAATGACTTAATAAGGACAGAAATAATTATTTTTTCCCCTTAGAAATGAGTTAGAATGCTCGGTCTTGTCGTTATGCATAGTTGCAATATTCACACCCATGGCATGAAGCAGTTAATGGACAAGACAACAGATGGCTTCTAATCCATGTATTCCAACCCTACAGTAGGTGTGAATTGTAGATTCAGGTCATAGATGCTACTTTCAGCAAGCATTTTCAGTATTTTTATTGTTAGAATGGTATTTTGCTAGACATCTGTTTTTGAGTGGCATATCAGCGATGGGCAGGGGTCTATATAGTTGTCAACAACTATAACCATGACGCGTCATGGAGACTAAACGTCAGTAAGGTTTCGTCACTTTTGAATGCCCAATATGTTGGAGTAAAAAGAAAGTGCGTTTTCACTGGGAGCCATTAACACTTTCTAAGGCACTAATGAACGCAAGGAGCGAAAAAGTCATATTAAGACTCGGTGGTCACTTGTCCTAAATACTTCACTGCTATTTCTTCTGTCATTCTTTTCTCAATTTAGCAGATGCATAAAGTATTGCAATAATCAAAAAATTCAACCTGTAGATTTGGGGATTTTTTACTTTCTAGACTCCAAAAGAAACATTTTTGGAATTGAAAATGTCTATTTGTGCGTAAAAAAATAATTTTTGAACAATACAACGAACAAAAGTAATGATATATAGAATTTACGCCAAAATTGTAAGTATCTATCAAATTTTGGATCAAATTCGTCAAGGGGATGGGTTCTTTTATAAACAAATACTCCATATTCTATCTTTAGCGATAAAACTAAGCAAAAACGACCTATATTTATGTATATTATTTTAACATACCCTTTTAAACTCGCATCTAAGGAAAATTTATATATTTGTTACTTTTCTTTTTATGCTGATAATACAAGAAAGAAATATGGGCAGTAAGAAAATATAAATATTAAATTTATTCAGCTGGAAAGAACTCGCTCCACAACCGAATATCATCTGACAGTACTGAAAATTATCCCCCGTTAAGTTTATTGATTATCGGTGGATTGGCAAAACACAAAATACATTTTGCCACACAACAGCAATCACAAGGATGCATAAATTACTTGTAAGCGTTTTTTGTCTGTTAAATGTATAACAGAGAAATAATTCCAGATAAGGAACAGCATTTTCTCTTTTTATTTATAGCAGATTTCTTCAACGTTTCTGGTTACTAATTAATATTTTTATATAAGGGGAAACTTTGATACATCTTTTTTTGGAAAGCTAAAAAATTATGTTACCAACAGAAATAATTATAACTCATACACATTTGTTAATCTAATATAGGATTTCAGTCAAATGTTGGTCATAAATTACATAATCAAATACTTATTAAACTTTTTTCCTAAAATTGGACTTGTGTCAATCTGCCCAATCCTAAGGGCACATTGAAACACACGTAAACATCAAAACTAGTGTTGATGAATAGGTGTGGGATCAAAAAAATTGTTTCTTTCAAATAAACTTCGCGTTGGAAATCAGGGTTTAAAAGTTTAACAGAGTGAAAAGCTTTTATTTTAATCAAAATTAAAAATTCTTAATGAGATTGGAATAATGCAACAATAATACCTCAGAAAATAACTTATCTCTAGAAATAATTCAAGAAATCTACAAATTTCCAACATTTGACAACAAGGGACAATATTATTCTAACACCTAATATTCAATATGTATGAGATATTATTATATACTTTCAAATATGTAGATTTGTTCTAATTTGTATTCGGTCTGCATGTAATTCAAGAAAAAAATAAGCTAGTATTAATTTCGTAAAACAAATTGAATAAAATGTTAAATTACGTAATAATTATAGAAGTATTATTTATAGTACTATTTAATTAATCAATTAATGTCAATACTAATTTCGAAAAATAATTTTCATAGTACAGTGTTTTTAGAAAATCCGGTATTTTTTCATTTTTTTCCAATTTTTGATATCAGAAGGGCGCGGGAAAATATTCAGAAAAATTGATAAAATTTTTTGTGGGTTCTAATTGACCCATTATGTAACATTTTCATTGTATGCCATTAAATTTTTGGAATTTTTTTCAAAATATATTTTTTCACAAAAAAAAGATTTTTTCTCTTTTTTTCTGCTTTTTAATGTCAAAGGAGCGCGGCTAAATATTAAACGAAATTGATGAAATTTTTGGAGGGTTTTAACAGATCTATTGCACAACTTTTCCGCGCTATGCCAAAATAGATTTCTAAAGAAAGGTTTTTTTTGGCCCACCTACTGAACATGGCCGAAAAATACACCTTGTGCTAAGGGTTACAGTGAATATATATGACGGGTTGTGAACATAATGAACGATTCCAATTATCAAAATGTATGGATTGTATCAATGTTCCCGCGTATCAGTACCCTAACTCCCCCTAGGCACAATAGGTTTTCAACATCCTGAAAACGTTTGTTCTATTAATAAAAAGGAATAAAAAGTGCATTTAATTTTAGCTTTTATACTGCAAATGAGAAATTAGGGAAAAAGTTTGAAATAGAGCAAAGTTTTACAAATTTATTATACCTGAAGACATGTTCCGATTAACATCAAATTTTATTTTTGTCTTTTTTGCATCAAAAGGCAACTTTTGAGCTTAATTTCATGTTAAGAAAAAAGAAGTTTTTTACCCCAAGAAGACGAAAAACAATACACTTGTGACTGCATAATTATAAAATAATTTTTATACTTAAACAAGGGATTAGTTTCAAAACGTCTTCAATTTATGTCTAAAAGGTGAAGTCTGTTGATCACTTTGATATTTATAACACTATTAGGAAAGAAAATTATAAGTAGAAAAATTATAAAGGAAATAATAATTAGAATAATATTTGAATTCAAAATAAATTTCTGAAGTTGTAAAATCGATACACACTTACACCTTTCCTCTTAAGGATGATTGTCATTTTGCGGTTGATAAATTTAAATAATCTTCATATTTTTTCCAATTTACTTTTTTGTTTCCCTAGATATAGATCCTCGAACACCGTGCCCACTCGGCTGGGATCGCTGTCCCGACATGCGTAAATGCATCCCTTCGCACTGGATGTGTGACGGATGGCTTGACTGCTACGGTGCATCCGAAGAAGTAGAATGTGGTAAGGCGCTCCAAAAATATTAAGTTTTAATCATGTTTTTTTTCAAATATCCAAAATGTAGAATTATTTTAAATTTAAAGCATTAATGTTTTGATAAAAGATATCATCAATATTAAATTACTTTTGCTGCATTTGCAAACCCTTTACTAAGTACATTTACTAACAATCTGGACTGAAATTTTAAGCAGACAGTGTTGGACATCGTAATTTATGTCACCCCTTTCCGGAACCGTTGCAGAGATTTTTTGTTATGTCATTGATAATTTCACCTTAGTTTTAAATTCAAGTGAAAAGGCCAATTTCGGAAAGTCTGAAATGAAAAGTTTATCATTGTGTTTGAAATGGTTTGATAACTCTCATCTTTGATCCTAGGAACTAGGGATAGAAATTCTATGCAACCGTTTAGAATTGCTGATAAACAAATAAATGAACTGTATCTCAAATCTAGGTTCATTGAACAAAAAATCACGACTTATTTTTATACTTTAGAGAAATAAATGTGTGTCGAATTAATTTCATTTTCTTAAAAACAAACTTTTTTTTTCATTATAGCCCAAAAATAATTGTAATTCAGTATCATTAATTTTTTCAACACAAAAACGATAATAGCAAATTTGTGTAGCCATTATTCAAAAATCGGATATAGCGAACCGTCGGTTATAGTGAACCACCGGATCAGTCCGTTTTGGTCCTTTACAAAGGGGTTTGACTGATTTGTACAGAATAGTGACATTTATTATTTCTGCCTTTCTAAGCAAATTTGAATTTTTAATCAGCTTTCGGCAGTTCACAAACTATTTTCTTAACTCATCAACGATGTCACAGAAAACATTAAGCATAGGACTTTCGATAATGTTTTCTTAATAAAATAATATTTTGTGAAATTAATGAATATTCTCGGAAAAATTTTGCAACCAGTTGGAAAAGCTAAGAAATTTTGAATGTAAATCCACAATAAATTTTTCTTTGCATTGTTAGTCTGCATCTAAACTGTAAAAATCGGCGAATATTAATATTATATGAAAAAGATTTATAGCATATAAAAAAGCAGTAACGTATTTATCTGTATCAAAAATAAAAAAAAAATTATTATAGTATGTATTAGAAAAGTTAATCTTTAATGGTAGATTATAAAAAATGAATTTCCGAATTTTTTTCTCTGTAAGCAATTGCATATTATTAAAATATCTATCATAATGCATATCAAGAACACACATATCAGAGCTAAACCACCTTGATTAATTTTTTTACTGAAAGAAATAATCGATTTCTAACAATTCCAGTATTTTCGAGACAGTTTTCACACATTCAATGCTCACAAAAAGGCTTTTGGGCTTTTAGCATAGATATTAGTCTGGATAGATATTCTGCATGAACTGCGACAATTCAGTCAGATCTGTGCAGTTTAGGAGTGAACATGTCCCCATGCAACCTCCCCACAAAAAGAACTAAAGGCTTGTTGATACTTAAAATAGACGTTTATCTTCTGTGTGAATATGGTTGTGGTTTGAGAATGTAATACATTTAAATGATTTAAAACAACCAGTTGGTGTCATTACCTTTTGAAATCCCATTTCGTTTATTTCTAAGTGTTCTGAAACATTTGATTATATTAATATTTTTGGGATAACAACTTAATAAACTATCTGCTTACTACCATTCGTGTGAAACTTTAGCACTACAGATTATGTTAAAAAATCCTTTTATAATTTTAAGCATAATCAATTCTTTAAAATCATGCTCTTAAATGAAGAAAGTGTAGAGAATAGTATTAATTTCAAAATAAATATGAAATTAAAGCCACAGTTATTGCTATTTAAAATTATTAAATGTTTGAGAATTTGTTCCAAACTTTTGCACCTTTACGGACATTTTTTTCAAAACTCAACACTCGCACAACTAGGTTTGGCTTTTAATGCCGATATTACAAATAAAAGAGCGCTTGAACATTTCAGTTTAGTGATATTAACGCTACGTTTTGAAGCAACACGAGGGCTATTCCTAAACATTTAACTTTCAATTACCTGTAATTAAACATTTAAAAAAATTAGGTACACGTAATTTTGTGAAATATGAAATGCTGCTTCTATTAAAGTTTTTTTCTACTTTTTCAAGATTTTATGTCAGGTCCACTGACATCACAAACTCTTCTAATAAATTATACAATATTAAAAGAAAGTTCCCGATTTTTTTAAAGGAAAAGGTATCCTGAAAACGTCAAATCTCACTGTTGCAAAAACGGAACTAAAGTTATGGTTTCTGCATAAGAGGAAATCGGGTTCCAGACCAGACCGCTGGGGGTCTCAGGTCCATCGAATCGCCGCCGCTTTGCACCTGGCTGACAACTCCACTTTCGGTCCTGGGAACAGTACGGGCGAGGAAATCCGTTACGAGCTGAGACTACAACTTCTTCGCAATCTCGGAAAGTGAGGAAGAATTTTTTCCCCATTTCCATGGAAATGTTCAAACTGACTTTAAATCCATCTGCCTTATGTTTATTCGTCTGTCAGTATCAGTTTATGTAAAATTTTCCGTAAAATTAGATTTAAAATATTATCTAAAAGCATATACATTTAGCTTGATTTAACATCAAACTCGATTGCATTTCATTCAAATTTTCTAGATTAAGAGTATTGAAATAATAGCAAATAAATGAAAATGTGAATTTCAAATCAGGTTCTAAAGATCGAATTCAAGAAGTTGAAATTTTTTTTTAAATGACAGGAAGATTATGGGAAGGGATTTCCAGAAGAAATTGTTGCCTGGATACATGATCGATCAGTGGAAAGAAATCAATAGTTTGATGAGAATAGGGTATCTGTTTTCGAAAATGAAGAACGAAAATATGTGTGGCATCCAGTAAAAGGAGAGCTGCATCTCGATCCTAACGAAAAAATTTTACGAACATTGCCAGATGAGTACGCATGTCAGCTGTTGTGTATATAAATCAAATATGCCTAATATGAGAAAAGTTCATACGCATTATCTTTGAATCAAAATTATAATTCAGTTTGGGAATTAATATTCAGTTTGGGAATTAATATTCAGTTTGGGAATTTTCCATCAATACCACTTCTATTTCAAAAAGATTTTGCTTTTTTCCTTATGGTGGTGGTGGAATGGAAAAAATGGTTTAAGGAAAAAGGAAAAGTTGGGTTGAAGCAATCCGATTTCAAACCGACTGGAAATATTCTGTAATTATTTCAAAAATGCTTGAAACGCTGATGGAAAAAGACAATAATAGAAGTATTGTTTTGAATTTTTAAGTAAATGTGTTGTGCAATTTTTTTACTTAATATATGGCGAGTGCATCATCTGAAGTATTTATTGTCCAATTTTTGCGTATCATTTGGACTAATAGAATAGCTTTCACGGCCGTCTGAGTTGACGAAGCTGAATTTGGGCAACCGTATACTTAATGCATTAATTATAAGCGCGAAATATTTCGAAAATATAAATATGTCAAAAAGTGTTCGCAATTTTCTGGACCTTAAAGAACAAAGAAAACGATATGCATTTATTAAAAATTCTTAGCTTACGTTCTTTGGTGTTTATGTAGAGAACGCACCTGAAAATTGATTGTTTTTCACTTCCAGAGATAAGAAGATGAGCTCACAGGAACTCGCCCTATACATCCACGCCCTGCTGGTATCCTGCATCGACCCCAGGGACTTCTACGGCTACAACCTGGTCCGGGAGTTGCGTAGGAGAGTGGAGGCGAACGGGAATTACACCAACCCCTTTCTGATCCTTGCCCTGTGCAACGCGGAGGACGCCATGACAGCCAAAGATGTGGAGAGGGTGACCGCCGCCTACGACTCACAACACAGGCCATTCTGGACAGGTATTTTGCCACACATTTGAATGTTTTTTATTGCTAACAACGCTTCCAATGGTAGAAAGATAAGTTCATAGAAAAAATTCATCTCAAACTTAGAAGAGATTTAAAAATAAATAATCTATTTTTTTTCTGCAGACGCCATTACAATAAGACTTTTAATACTGCAATGCTCTTTCATTTAATCCCATATTTGAGACCTGTTTTAGCGTTAACATACTGAGGGAAAACCCCTATTACTTCTGCCAGGATCATATAATAAAATCTGCTAAGTCAGACCATTCCTATCTATGCAATATTCACGACTGTAACAAATAGTAAATATTTTAGCAAATATATTTTTTTTTTCACTTTTTGACTTTACAGAAATTAAATCTTACCAATAAATAATTTATAAATAACTAAATTATTTTTTAAATATTTTTCTCGGCTTGTAGAAAAAGAGAACTGAATCAGCGAATAGAGAGAGGAAAAAGTTGCATTTCAGAAAAATCTTCATTTTTTTTCTGAAAACACGTTAGAAATTAGAGTACTATCACCGAAGTACATTTCAGAAAAAGTTAAAAACAAGAATTCTTTATCCTATTTTTTTTCTATTTATAGCCTCTTTGAATTTTTAACGTATATCACATGATGTTTCAGTTTAAAAATATAATAAAATTTATTAACACGCACCAACAGGATGTCACTGCAAAAAATGTTTTAGACATGTGTTGAAGGGTTCGTCTACCCCACACTTCCCACAAAATAGTCCTGTTTTACATTCCTACACTCCTTTTTTGCTTTATCAAAATCTTTATTTATGTAAGCAGTTAATAACAGTATGCATCAGATCTAAATTTCTGCAGGAACGTGAATTTGAAATTATTCAACGAATGAGCTTCACTGGTGTTCTGGGATGTATTCAGTTTCCCAAGATTTATTTTCAAGGACATGTTTGAAATAATCAGATGGGATGCAGCATCAAGGCTTCTGGTATCCTAATAAAGAAATTTTAACAATTAAATGCCACAAAGGTAAGTAAAACAACCTAAAAGAAAACATTATGTAGCATACTGCTTCCTTTAAGTTTCAGTACAAAAACATAATGAATTCTTAAAAGTTGTAAATGATGTAATTTTACTTTGCGAAGAGCAAGAATAAAATACAACTGAAATATTTGAAGGAATTTGTTTTTTCATTCGCCCAAATAAATCTCAAGTTGCAATAAATAATTGAAATATTTAAAGGCAAAACATCATCCACCAATAATGATTAGAACCGCGTTTTTTTTCGAAGACTACTTTCTTTTTGCAGATTCTCAGGCCCTGTCCAGCATGGCTCTGTCCTGCATCTCCTCCCGCAGCAGTGTGTCCGTGGACGAGCGAACCCTCAAGGACATGCTGCAGGAGCTGAAGAGGCGCCAGTTCAGGAACGGGACTGTCGACAACTTCAGGACAACCGCACTCGTCACACAGGTAACCACAAAGCCACACACACCATCTATTTTCGTTGAGCTTTCTTTACAATAAAACTAACTGCCAGCGTGCGACAAATCAAAAGATGTCGAACGCATAATATGCTGTTCTGTTTCGTAGTTCAATGCTTTACGTAAGAAAGACGGTTTTCCGCAAAACACCAGGCCTAAAAAAGAAAAAAAAAATATTTTAAGAATGAAATATTACAGATTGTTTTTTAAACGATCGACATTTTGACCAAGGCAGATAAATATTTTGTAAATAAATATACACATTCACAACAATTGACAAACAAACCAAATTTCCTTTCCATGCAATATGAACAATTCTGATTTTTTTCAGAATCACGTGTCATGGAAACTGTACCATTTACCAGAATATGCTGGTACCTTCCGAAAAGTTTTTGTAACATTTAGGGTTTGACAGGAACTGCATGTCATCCTTGTGTTATATTTTCTGTTTATATCTTAGAAATGACAGTATTCAAACGCCCGTAGTCAGCGGTTAATAATAGAAGTAAGAGAAATTTGGAGTTTATATTATCGAGTGAAACAAGAAAACATAATTTAAAATATTTAATTCAAAGTAATTAACATAAATTTATCGATAATCACATTTTATGGGAAATAAATAGATTCTCAGAGATAAGAATTCTCAGTTCTGTGCAAAGGTGATGAGTATGCATATTTCTTCAATATGAAATTACAGATCACGTGTAAGCATGAGTGTGCATGCAGTTATATGCTTTACCTCGGTGTGCACTGTGCATTGGAAATTGCAAAATAAATATGACAGAACGTATTAAAAAGTTTGTTGCAAAGCCAAATAAACTTCTTGAATCGTGAAAGGAATAGGCGGTCTTTCAAGCAAAATGCATCAACAGATGACCGTCATGTCGTTTTGTAACCAAAATAGATCAATACCAGTTTCAGGATATGAGTCATCAAAAGGTCAAAAATTTTGGAATAGAAATGAGAATCGTGAAGATGAAGAAGATTGCTGTCGTCCACTGGCGGTTGACAATGGCGAATTGAAGATGTTTGTCGACGCATTTTCTCTCACAACGCCTCTGTAAAGTCAAAATCAAGTCAACAAACAGTTCTGGACCTCTTCAAGCAATATGGAAAACTAAAAGCTTCTTGTGCTATTACAGCGATCTTTTTTTGGATCCCATTGGAACATGGGATAAAAAAATGGATTGTGTACAACATTTGGCGGCACTTAGCACAGTAGTTGGACAGCGGCAAAGCTCCACAACACTTCCCAGAGCCGAAGCTGCACCAAAAGAAGAACTTGGTTACGCTTTGGTACTCGTCAGCCGGTCTGATTGATTTCAACTTTCAACCAACTCGGCAGACAAATATTATCACGAAATTGACGAAATGAACCACAAACTACAACATATGTGCTCGGCATTGGTCAATAGAGGAGGCCCTACTCTTCTGCACAACAATGCCGGGCCACACCTCGCACAAAGGAGGCTGCAGAGACTGAATAAATTAGGCTACGAAACTCTGCCTCACCCCCCATGCTCTCGAAAGCGAACACCTCTTTTTAAGCCCCTCGACAACTTCTTGAAACAGAAAGTCTTCAACAAACAAAGTGTTCTTGAAAATGTCTTCCTACAGTTGTATCGATTCCAGAACGTAGGAATTTTAAGTTAACGGAATATATAAAATCATTTCTCTTTGGCAAAAATGCTTTAGTTGTAATGGTTCTTATTTCGATTAAAGCACTTTACTCTGAGCTGAGATATGCATTTAAAGTTAAAAGTTAAAAACCGACATTATTTTCCGAGCAACCTAATACAAAGCTCACGTCTGATGCATACTCTGCAGGATTAGTAAACATGCAACGATATTAGGATTACAGATTAATAACGTTTTTACTCATTCGTGAAAACGTCAGATGGACGGTGGACGAGCGTAGTAACTCTCAGTTACCTTTCCGTTCAATAATGCGCATGCAATTTCTGGAGTTAAATTAAGCTCTATAAGCATTTTGTCACCATATAAATGAATTATGGCCACATGTTTTATTCAAATCAATGGTCATATCGTTTTGTTACAT
>BGPR01041578.1:0-13574 GCA_013235015.1 Araneus ventricosus | reverse complement strand
CCAAGGTCGCCAAATTTATCGCCAAGTTTGTCGCCAAGTCTAGCATCTTAATTAATAGTCTAGCAATTTAATTAATGAATTAATATTTGAAAAAACTGTATTAACATCAAGTGTCATCCACTACAAGTTTTAAAAAATGTATTTGAACTTGAGTGGATGAATAAAAAGTATTTTTTTAACGATTGAAAATTTGAACACGATATATAAATAAATATATATAGGGAGAGTGTGAACTAATAGTAGGAATTGAATAAATGAAGGGCTTTTAGCTCAGGGTGAAAGAAGATTCATGCTTTCGATAGTATGACTAAATGACATTATGAAAACTTTAGAGAAAGAGTTGATTGTTGAGAGGGAAAGCTGCCAAATGGACGAAAGGAAATGTCAAACAACGAAGGAGCCTCTTGCATTATTTGCTGAAGAAACGCGATGGATATCACAAATATACCGTGGCGGATGCAATGAACCCAAAGATAACCGACGGATGAAAACTTAAGTCAACAGTTAACAGTTAAAATGTGAGCCGATAGCGTATTCATTGTTACTTCCAGCTGGGTTCGTCTTAATATTTATGAAAGCTCATCTGTTGAATGAAAAGTTTCATTTTCCCGTTCGTGCGCAGTTGATTAGTACAGAACTTTTGAAATATGGACTGAGACTCCAGAAAGAGTGACGTGCAGAAATTTTGAATAATATCATGTGGCTCGTCGTATATTTCATCATTAACATAAACTAGAAAATCATCCGTCATGGTTTGACGGGTGCAAATTGCCTCTTCATTCGAGAGATTTCCCTTCAAATTTGACGTGTTTAAATAGATATACATGCGAGAGAAATGTTTAACATTGATTGAAAACAAATAAAATAAACATATGTTTTATGACAGGAAATATTTTTTTATTTACATATTATTTAAATATTTCTTTATTCAAAAAACCTCTTGGTAAACAACATTCCGTGTGAAGTATTTTTCGTTGTTTAATAATTTTACTTGTACTTCAGATGTCTGTGTAAATTTTAATGTGATTGGGAATCCTAGACCTTGAAAGTGAAACATAGAGCTGTCCATGTGAAAAGACAGGCTCATCGAGGTAAATTCCAACATGATCGAAAGTTTGCCCCTGCGACCCTACGATTTTGTTGATGGTCATCGTATGGCCTGGATTACGTGAACTGGCGGCGGTTCAGGGGCGGGTCACTGGGTGGCCTGATTTGAAAATTCTTGTGAAAACAGCATCCCGCCACGGGGTGCATTCAGATACAATTTGGCGTGAAACTATATCCGCATTATATACGGCAGCAATTTACCACTACCAAAAACAGAATTAATTTGAAATATAGGATTAATATAATTTAAAATTTCTAGAGAACTATTGATCATAGCGAGATAAATTTTATATCAATCGGTAGGAAATTTTATTTCACTATTTTAGAGCTATTAAATTTGAAATTAGAACGACAATTACTCTTTTAAATTTAAAATTACTGAAATTTAGATTCTCTAACAATGGAATAATGCTGTTTAACGTCTCGCAGCGATATGGCGCGAGTTTTATTGTTGGTGACGTCATAGCGTTACCTGAGGATCTGGGCTATTATATTAGTAATTAGTTCCTCATCCGCTAAAAAAGAGTCGTTTTAAAGGAATTAATTGGTTTTCTTTCACAAAATTATTTTAAAATCTCACGTATGTTTCTTTTTAAAATTAATTCCATTTGTTTACGCAGTTTCTCAAGAAATGAATAAAATTTATTTATTTGATTTCAGCAAAGTATAATAAATCATAATTGTAAGTGTTTTTAATATACTAGAAGTCTCTGGCCCCTGCTCACTAACTCTCCCAACTTCCAGAAGGATTGAGTAGCAGTCTTCCCAGGTTTGCTATGCAAACCCTTCTCGCTTCACTCGCTACAATGAGGACACTGTGCATCTTAGCAAAAAATTTTTATGGTTGAGCTTAATAGACTTGATGCCAAGCGCCATAATTACGCCAACAGTTAAAGAACTCACCAAAAGGGAAAATAACCCTTCAGGACTAAAAATACTTTATTCTTATTTTTTATTATGTATTTGTAGATAAAATAAGTTCAGATTTAGAAGTTTTAAAAATGTTTAATTTACACTCACTCTTCTTCAAAAAATTTTATTCTAAATAATTTAGGTTTTTGCCATTTCTAGAGGACAAATCATTTTTCGTTGAGTTAATAGGCATTTTTTCCTAATCTCTTTTCTTTCCAACTTCAATAAAATATTTGTGTTTGGAAAGTAAAATCATGTGATCCATCGTTTTTCTACAGATGTTGCAAAATCCTATTGCTAAAGAACTTCTTTTTTGGGAGGGGCATAAGAGAAATATTTATATAAATACTATAGGGACGAATTTACTAGTGAATTTATACCTCAAAACATCATGACGAAAATTAACCTTCGGCAGCAATTTCTGCATGTGCCCGATCGTCTCATAATAAAAGCAGCTCTATTGGAAGCTTTTGTTTTCTGGAGGTTCTTCTTTCGGCATTGTATGAAATGCAAAGAAATGGTGGAAATAGTTACAACTGCGAAGTTTTTACCATTTTATATTCAGTTACCAGTTCATAATCAGAAGCTGCTGCAATCCCATTCCAAGAAATATAATGAAAATTGGTTGAAATCTAGAAGTTGGTACACACTCTTAAAACGCAGCCAAATCGCCAAAGCAAGTCGTTGACCGCTGCATTTTATTGGCGCCAAGTTGCCAAAACTAAATGCAGGTAATACTTGCATCTGCTTTGGCGACTTGGCGCCATTTTAAGAGTGTGTATCAACTTCTAGATTTCAACCGGAAAATTCTCCTCTGATATAGTTAAATTCCGGCATTATTTCACGTTATTCAGCAGAAAATGTAATTCATACGCACATATTTCGAAATAATTTCGTTAGAAAAAAAGATAGATCTAAAAAATTAATGAACATTTATTTACATTCCCATGCATCATTTTAATAAGTTATTTGCTAAGGTTAGCTTGATTTTATGTATGCATGTGAGTAAGTTCTGACGAGTATTGAGTCTTATATTTTTCTTTGTTAACAATTAAGAGTTCGGTACGATCAGCAGGATAAGAAATTTTACCTTTCGCTTGAATTTACATAGTTTAAAAGCTTCAAATTTAAGAAATCTCTGAATGATATTTGTTCTAAGAAAAAATTATAAAACAAAATTTAAGAAATATATTGAGCCCATATTTCATAAATCTGGAAATTCCGAATTTGAGAATGCAAAAAATGTGGAATTTCAGCTACTTCGGAATTCAATCACCTTTGTTACATATACTTCCGATTTTACTGCGAATGCGTACGGAAACAAGGCACTGTACTGTTCAGCAACGGATTTCGAGACTATCACTTTTGGACGATTTTGCACCGGAAAGGGGTGTCAGGCAATGAGTCATATGAGCGTATTTCCGGAGTTCTTTGTTAGGTCGCGCTCAGTAAAAAGTAAACATTACCCTTCTATTCATCCCCCCCCCCCCCTATTTTGATGAAAATAACTCCGCCCGGCGCATGCGCAAAAGCAAGAAGGCTTTCCGAATCCGTTGCTATACAATAGCTGTTTCGACATTTAAAACATAACGTATTACGATGCCGAAAGCAAAATCCTAATATTTATTAAGTTTTCTAGCAAAACCGTATTAGTGAAGATCGTGATGCAGTCAGAAGTTTGAACTAAAAATTACACTCTAAAAATGAATATGTCTTTTTAAAAAAATTGAAATGTTATTCATAAGAACTTACATATGTTGTTCTCACTTTAACCGTTGTCTTCTACTTTAGGAATATCATCAGTTTGTGAAAACGGAATTGGATTAAATAAAAATTCTGCTAGAAAACTTTAACTTTTCAGGCACGAAAATTTGATAGATATCTCTTATGATTAAAAATTTATCCACTTTAATTAGATGTCAATTTAGAGAACGAATGAAGTAATAATTAATAAAAAAAAATGACGGGAGGCTGTTTTTTCCAAACTGCCGCTGATGTTAAAGGCGTAGGACTACTTTACTCGCGTGACTCTTTTCCGATTTTCAATTTTTTTTTGTAACTTCTGTTGATACCCTTTATCTCTAAAATAAGACATTAGTTATGTTTTTAGCATATGTAGTTACCGAGATAAAGAGGATCTCCCATATAACTTTTTTGTGGCGTTTTGGCGTGTGAATCAAATTCCTTCCTGAGACCCCAATGAGAGGAACGTAGTCCTCCGTTAAAATTGAAGACTGGCAAACACAGACTTCCAAAAAAAAAAAAAAAAACAGTTATAATAAGCCGCGAATCATCTACTATCTCTTACAATTGGTATAATCATTATTTTGTGGTTGATTTCGTTCAAGAAGTGTTTCTTTTTTCGCGGTCATATTATATGTGATCGATACTTCAAATTCAGCAATAATTATTTTCCACGAATATGGATTCCTCACAAAAAATTGTCAAATGTGATAGAAAAAACTGTTTATATTTTTACAAAATAAATAAAAATAATTAATAAAGGGAATTATAAATGTGTTTTCCTGGATGATGCTGCACTTGCGCACACCGATTAAATTGCTTATATTAATTTTTGTCTTTGTAGATATTCATACTTTTTTGTCTTTTTAGATATTCATTTATATTTTTATCTAATATAATTTGAAGTTACATTTCGGCTGATTAATGGCATATAAAATTATAAAGATGCTATAGAAAGACACAGCATGCAACTTTGAGGTGCTTTGTTCGGAAGAAACCAGTATTTTAATCTGTGCTTATCCTTGGGACAGGGTTTGGTGTCGAGACGCCGCCGCCCTCTGAATCATTTCCATGAGACTACGTCAGCCTTGAAGGACGTTGGAAAAGATAATTCTTGTATATAGCATGTCTTTTCTGATCTTTTTTAGTTTCTCGTATACGAAGTATATAAAGAGAAAATATTGTAATCGTCAAAAAATTCGAACTCGAGATTTTGACGAATCTCCCCGTTTTAGACCTCCCTGAGTCCGAAAAACACAATTTTGGAATCCTGTCTGTGTGTCTGTGAACACGATAACTCGAAAACTATTAGAGATACGGGGATGAAATTTGGTATGTGATCTTTAAACATAGTTTGTAGGTTTCTTTCAAATTTTGGACAAAATCTCTACTGGAAGTCTGTCTTTCTGTCTGTCCGCTTTCATGTGAACGCTATAACTCAAAAACTTGAATAGCTAGATAGATAACATTTGGTACACAGTTTTATCATTATGAATGTAGGTCCGTATCAAAGTTTGGACGAAATCCGACGAAGGGTTGACTGTCTGTTGGACTGTATAATCGCATAATTTTGAAAATTATATCTCCTTAACCCTTTGGCTTAGATAAATAAAAATTGATATGATGGTAGCTAACATTAATTATAGATCTGTGCCCAAATTTCGTTTGAATCGGTAAAGAAAAAGGAGTTCAAATTGCATAATTAATTTTTCTTATCCGATTCTCCATACGCATGCGTACTGGTAGCAATCTCTGTGCACGCGGAAGGATTACGTCACTTTGTTCTTGTTTTACTTGCGTACCGGAAGAAATCTCTGCGCATGCGCAAGCTAACGAACGAGGTCTTCTCCTGTTTTATTCTCTGCACACGGAGCTTGCATTGCTAGAGTTTGATAGAAAACAAATTTTACTAAGTTTTAATACATACGCATCTCTTTCAATATGATTCTTCATCTCAATATTTTACTATCACTATAATCTACAATGAAAAAGCTTCTGATAGTCATTGAATTCTGCGTTACAGTAGGTTCGAATTTTTTATCCACGCAGGGAGAAGGGAAATGACAAATGTTTGAGAAGTATACGCGAAAGTTTAGGGTAGGTTACTCCCGCTGGCATGAAAACCAATCCCACTATAGGCGCCTATGGGAATGTCTTTTTCACGCCAAGTTGATCATTGTGCCCGCTAGGGTTTCCGTGTTTACTTTGATTGGCGCGAAACTGATTTTTTCTTCATCGTGTTTTGAAGACCATCCATCTTTATTTACAATTAACAACTAATACCAAATTAATTTCAATTTTAATTCTTGCTCATATTAAGCACATTTGTAAGTAATTATGTTTGAATATTTTTCTAACTTATGCATATTAGATTATTTACTTTAGCAAAGAATTATCACAACAGACTATATTAATAACAGATAGCATCTCTCGGTCGTCGAAATAAAAAAAAACTTTAGAAAGCATTTCTCGCCAAAAAAAAGCGATTTATCGCCAAATATTGGCATCGAAAACACTCCCCATAGGCGTCTATAGTGGGATTGCTTTTTATGCCTCCCGCTGGTTTTACTCAAGACACCATTTTAGCTGGAAACACATTTTGTGACTCTGTGGCGAGTATCAATATCTAGCCGGCTGTGCTATTAAATTCCGATTAAGTAGCGCTACAACTGATTTGTAAATACTACAACTTCTTCTATAATTTTCTAAAGATGTGGTTATTAGCTGCGACTGATGAATGTACGTTAATGTTGAAAAACAATATGGAGGCCTTTCTAGGAGGGTGCCATTTTTTTTCTCTTGACCGAATCAGATCGGCAATAATTTTATCTCGTTTTTTGATGGCAATTTTCATTTCTTTTTTGATTACGAATTGAAAAGAACTTTGGAATGAATAGGGGATAATAGCCTTTGTTGCTGAAAAACCCCAATCAAATCAAATTAAATTGTTAATGCTTGTTAGTCTTTGTTTAGTGTTATGTTTTTAAGTTAAAAAATTATCCTTTTCACAAAATAGCTCTAGTGATTTAACGCATTACAACAACGGCTACAACTCCATCCACGAACAAAAAGTTTAGCACAGGGCGAATCCAGGATTCGGGTCGACCGCGCCCCAGTATCAGGTCATAAAAATTTTGTATTTCGATAATTTAATAAAAAATACAATGAAATAGCTGACCAAAAAATGTTTTCGACCGAGCCAACGCTACAAGTGCAAGTGGAATGACTAGAAAAGTTGGAAAAGTTTCGATCCTGTCAAGTCAGAAAGCAATGTTGTCACGATTTTATTACTATTCTTTTAAAATGAAAATTAAGATCAAACAGTTGTAGTGATTTTAAATTAAATCAAGAATTTTGGTTTAGCTCTGGGGGTCTGCAGCCCGATAGCCCCTCCCCTGGATTCGCCACTGTTTTAACATGCTAATGTTTATAGCCTTGGTATTATCTTTAAATTGCGACAAACGTGATGCAAAATTCGCTAAAACTCTCTACAAGGAGACCGTTGAACATAGATTAGTAGGACTTCTTGGGTAGTAGGTGCTCACTAGGAGAGGCAATTTCAAAGTTTTAATTAGATTTTTAATTAAAAACTAATAAAAGTTTTAAAGTTTTTCCTCGACGACTTCAAAGCCTATTATTGTGCAAAAACCATTTTACATCACTTTAAGATTGAAGAAATTAGCTCTTCATTGATATCAATTTTATGTATCACTAGCCGCCTTCGGCGACCAGCTGGTTCGCCGTTTAAATTAGTTTTTATTCTTGTATTTTATATTATTTATAGCATTACCAGTCGCAGTTTCAGGCACTATAATTCAGGAAAGATGAATAAAAAATGGAATATTTTATTGTATATGATAGATATATGAAATATTTAAAGACGTAAATTTTAAAATGCTAGCGATGCAATTCTGTATGATGCATCGCAGCTAACAAAACTTACAAACTGAATTTCAAATAACTTTCACTCAATTCATCTGTCACTCATCGGTAGAATGATTAACGATGAATATGGTCCGGCCCGTGTGAACCAGTGGGTACAAAAAGTGAGGCAGCAAAAAATTCATAGACATCTAAAAGACCCGGGAGTATAGGAGGTAGACAATAAAATTAAAAAAATTAGTTAGGTTTCCCGAACACTATTGCCTTTTTGTAATTCCTAGTTTCAGGCTGTAATTTCTAGTTTCTAGTATCAAATTTGATGAGATATCACTTGAGGAAATTCAAGTTTGGCGGCAGTACTGCACTCTTAAGCCTAACCAAAATTTTAATAAAAATTACCTATAATTCGATATACAAAAATTTGAAAGCGTTTTCATGCCTCATAATTTTAAAATGGCAGGCAAGTATGGGATTAAATGCTTGAAGAAAGGATGAAAATCATTTCAATGTACCTCACACACAATAAAAATAAATAAACCCGAAATCAATATCTGTTGCCACGCTATATAAAAATATTACTTTGTAGCAGGCGCGATAAAATATTTCAGAAATGCAATGAATACTCAAGTGAAAATTCTGCTTTGGAGTTAATTTCCCAAGAAAACAATTTATACTATCGTAACCGTAACAATTGCAAAAGCGCGTGAATAAAAGATTTGCTGAAATAATGAGATGGTTTGAATTTTATTTACAATAAAACATCGTTACAATTCATGTTTTAAAACATTTTGAAACATTAATTAAAATTGAACCAAATGTCGCATGGAAATAAGATCGGCGTCATTGAAAAGCTATTTTTTTATATTTAAGGTGATATAAAAATGGTTTTTTTGCAATAATAGGATCCGAAGTTATTCCTTGAAAACGTTAAAATTAAAAGTAATTTTTAAATAATTTAAATTCTTATAAAAATTTCGAAAAATCTTTTGCAGTGAGCACCTACTCCCCAATAAGCAACCGCCTGCCAAATTTCAAGTTTCTAGTCCCAATGGTTTGGGAGATTTCGTGATGAGTGTGTCAGTGAGTCGTGGTATTTGCCTTTTATATATAAAGATTACATTTTTTCTCAATTTTTAATAAATAAAAATAAATTTATTCTATTTTACAACAATTATTTGCACATTGTTTTAGTAACTGAATTTATACATACAGTGCGTTGCGACGATACAAAATATATTTTCTATATGCTATCATTGCTACATAATTGAGATAAATTAAAAAAAATAATTTAAAGGCAGACGAATCAAGCCAAAAACTTGAGAGAGAAGACAAATAGAGGTACCAATTTCCTTTAAACTTGTTGGCTATCTCACGTAGGAAAATAGAATGGAAAAAATAAAGTATTAATTAAATCGACAGTTTATTACAGAAACCACACGAGCCAATAATATCAAATACTGGGAGCTTTAAAAAGATGATTAATTTTTTAAATCAATGATTAGGGTTTTTTTTCTGGTAAATTTTATACACTTGCTAGCTGTTATGCTCGGCTTTGCTCGGGATTAAAATACTTTCATGCCTAATATTTTTGATTTAAAAACTACATTTGTATAGAAAATTATAATACCCAAAATTCTTATCGTCTGAAATGTTTTTTCAGTTAAAATGAGAATATCAACTGAACCAGACGATTTTAAAAAACTGTCGATAGTTAATTTTCTCCATAAGTTATTAATATTTCTTATATAAGTATTTCAATTTTGTTCATAAATCTTTCAGTATAAGAAAGGTTTTAACCAATGTTTGGGGGCAATTAATTAGATAGTAAATTTTTAATTAATAAAAAGCGTTAAATCAAACCAGATGAATAGTTGTTCCTGCATAAATTATGAATCGTCTGCTTTTAAACTTTTCTTTTAGTCTTCCAAAATTCTTATAATGTGTTTTAACAACAGTTCTTCTTATGTATTCTTGTTCTACAATTATAAAAAAAAAAATGTTACAAATTGTGAATATTATACATAATTTCATTTTTGAAAAGTTATTAAAATAAGGGCAACGAATTGAACGGAAATGAAACTTTTGCCACTGAAAAGCCAATTTTTTTAAAAACTTTAATATGATGTAAAAATAGTTTTTGTGAGATATTTTCGAAAAATATCATGGAAAACGTAACTCCCCCCCCCCAAAAAAAAAATTTCAGAAAATAAAGGTAAATTAATTCAAAATCTAACCGTTGCCTAGAAACGGAGTATCATTAAATTTGCTTTATTTCAAAACCGTCTGCATGTAATCAATTATTTATTAAAATTTCAAAAATTAATAAAAATTGAAGGACAAATTTCACTGATATAAAATTAGTATAATTGAAAAGGTAAAAGTTTGAACTTTAAGATGGTATAAAAATATTTTTCGTGGGATAATTTGCTCCGAAGTTATTGCGGAAATATGATTTCGGTTAATTTCTAATTAACTGATTGTTTAACTAACTTTAGCTCTTTAAAAAGTTGACAGGTATCTTACTCTTGTCTTAAATAATAAGTGTAAAAAATTTGGTTGAATAGTTTAGAAGGAATTGTTTCCCCGCCCCCCGCGTGGATAAAAAAAATTCTAACGTACTGTAACCCAGAATCCAATTAATATCAGAAGGTTTTTTTCATTGTAGATTACAGTGATTGTAAAATATTTAGGTAAAAAATCAAATTCAAAGAGATGCGTACCGATTAAAACGCATCTATCACACACTGCTAGGTTCCACTCTTGCCGGCTCAAGGACAAAATGACGTAATTTGCTCAATATCTTCCGCGTGCACAGAGATTGCTACCAGTACGCATACGCATGGAGAATTGGATTAGAAAAACTAATTATGCAATTCTAACGCCTTTTTTTAAACCGATTGACACAGAATTTTGACACAAATCTACAATTAAGGTAAGAAGGCCACATACCAAATTTCATTTTGCCTAAGTAATTTTGTTAAGAGTTTACTGAGATTAAAAATATGCGATTATACAGACCGACAGACAATCAACCCTTCGACGGATTTGCTCCAAAATTTGACACGGATCTACATTCGTGATGATAAAACTGTGTACCAAATTTTATCCATCTAGCCATTCAAGATTTTGAGTTATAGTGTTCACATGAACACGGACAGACAGACTTCCCGTTGACGGATTTTGTCCAAAATTTGATAGAAATCTACAAATTACGTGTGAAGAACACACACAAAATTTCATCCCCGTAGCTCTGATAGTTTTCGACTTATCGTGTTCACAGACAGACATAATTCTAAAATTGTGTTTCTCGGATTCAGGGAGGTCTAAAACGTGGAGATTCGTCAAAATCTCGAGTTCGAATTTTTTGACGATTACAATGCTTTCTCTTTGTATAGTTCGTATACGATAAAGTAAAGAAAAAGTTACCGATTAACGCTTTTCAATTTTACAAATATTCACCTTTTCAAAACAAGATTTTGCAAGAGAGCTTCTATAATGCGAGTTACTGCTATTTCACGCATAGTTTATGATTTGTTCACTGACTGACTGTGTATGAATATTTTTTGAAATGATATAAATGTTTATGCAACATTACAAAATCCCTGGCTGTCTAGTTATAAGCCCCTAACCACAGCTTTACTTTTAACATATTTAAAATTATAATTAATTTTTTCCACTCAAAATGCAATCAATATAGTAAATTTTTAGGCACCTTGGATTAATGGTGCCTCTGGGCTACAGCACAATTATCCCAATGGATAAGATGGCTCTGTTGGTGGTATCCTGAAATATACCCTCACCATGAAATTTTCTGATAAGAAATGGCTTTCGGAATTGATCTTAAGGGGACATACGACTGTTAAACTTCGAACATTTTCTATTTTATGAAAAACATATATATTATTCCCCAGTCTTTTCTGAACAATTTAAAACAATCCGCGTTAAAAAATTCCCATAGTTATGAAAATTATGAAGGAAAATGTATTATCTGCTCAAAGTAAACATTGAAATGGCTACATTTTTAAAGCGCTGTATCTCAAAATGTGTTTTTACTTTCTCGTATACGAAGAGAAAGTATTGTAATCGTCAAAAAATTCGAACTCGAGATTTTGACGAATCTCCACGTTTTAGACCTCCCTGAGTCCGAAAAACACAATTGTGGAATTACGTCTGTCTGTGAACACGATAACTCGAAAACTATTAGAGCTACGGGGATGAAATTTCGTATGTGGTCTTTACACATAATGTGTAGGTTTTTATCAAATTTTGGACAAAATCCGTCAAAGGGAAGTCTGTCTATCTGTATGTCCGCGGTCATGTGAACTCTATAACTCAAAAACTTGAATAGCTAGATAGATAAAATTTGGTACACAGTTTTATCGTCATGAATGTAGGCCAGTATAAAATTTTGGACCGAATCCGTCAAAAAGAGGCGTTCAAATTGCATGTTCAAATTCTTTTAATCCGATTCTCATGCGCATGCGTACTGGTAGCAATCTGTTATTGTTGTAAATTTTATTTACAACAATAAATAATGTTTTCAAACATAAATTGTAACAATTTTGTTATTGTTGTAAATAAAATTCAAACCGATCTCATTATTTCAGCAAATATTTATTCACGCGCTTTCGCAATTGTTACGGTTGTGGTAGTATAAATTGTTTTCTTGGGAATTCAATTCCAAAGCAGAATTTTCGCTTTAGTATTCATTGCATTGCCTATTTTATCGCACCTGCTTCAAAGTAATATTTTTTTGAAACGTGGCAACAGATATTTGATTTCAGGTTTGTTTGTTTCACTTTCTCGTATACGAAGTATACAAAGAGAAAGTATTGTAATCGTCAAAAAAATTCGAACTCGAGATTTTGACGAATCTCCACTTAGAAAGTGTACGAGAAAGTTTAAGGGAGACTACTCACGCTGGTTTTATATTGCGTGCACAATATCTCAAGAACTATTGAATATTCTTTCACAAAACTTTTACTGAATATGTATTGTGCTGTGTTCTACAAATTGAACAACATTTTTTTGTACATATTTTTTCCAAAGAAGTTTTTTTGGGGGGTTAGAAAAATTGAAATCTTAACTATTTTTAACATTTTATTTTAAATTTATATAAATAGAAATTAAATTTAAATGTTAATAAATTGAGGTTCAGTTTCTTAAACAGACTATTTGGAGTACTTAAATACCCAAAATATTGTTTTTAAATCAATACTTTATTCGTGATCATGCACGTAAGGTGACTATCTAATATTTTCTTTAAAAATTATACCCCTATTTATTACTCCCTCAAATAAATACATACCAATATAAAGGTTTGGAAATGTGTGTACTATAAGAGAAAGAACAGATATTTTTCTAGAAAAAATGATTTTATAGAACTACGTTGTTTCAGAGATATAATGTATCGAATTTGACAGTTTTCCCTATTTTTTTGAGGTTGAAGAGTCGTATGCCCCCTTAAAATAAAACCAAAAGAAACAAAAAAGCAATTGCGGGTTCTTTTCATTCACGTTAAGGAGATGAGACAGATGTTTACATCGTTGTCATGACGATAGGAATTGGTTTTGTTTCCATTCGCGTCACGGTGACGTCACAGAGATGACGTATTCCGGTTAGTTCGTTTGGAGCCCACTAGTGGCGTACTGTCTATGTGAAGCGCAATGTTAAAAAAGTTGCCATTAGGGTCTATAGGAGTGAGACCTCTGATTCTTTTTCTCTGTGAGACAGATGAGACCAAGTTGTGCAACACAGAAAACCAGTTCGGATTTGCGCTTACTACTTACTTCCTATTTTGGATTGACGTGGTTAACGATGTTACGCAAATGTTGCTCAATTTGAGACGCTGAAATGACGGCATTATATATGGGCAAACATATCGTCGGTTATCCCTTTCACGCTAATTGTTTTAGCATTTTTACTTTCTC
>BGPR01041577.1:0-13574 GCA_013235015.1 Araneus ventricosus | reverse complement strand
AAGCGGTTATTATTTAATTTAGTAACCGGATTTTTTAAGCGGTCATTATATATATGACCGGTTATTATATATATAACTATATGATTTGTGCCCGTCTAAGACGGGCTTTTAGCCCTCCAAACATATCTCATATCTCATTTTAAGAGATTTACTAGCGAAAGTTATAGTAGAAAATCTCATTTACATTGGCAGCGTGCTTAAGAAATTAAAAGAAAACATGAAAAACATAACTGATGAATCAACTGACACTAATCTTCATTTAATAATAACCTTACTTTTAGCAATTACTTTCGTTTCGTCCGAGTAAAAATATGGCAAAATCCACTAACAGAAAAAAATGTATTATCAAATACAAAACAAATAAATACTGAAAGAAAATAATAAAAAAGAATTAAAACTGTTAATTAAACCTGCGGCTCAATTTATATATAAAAAACGCCATGAATCAATTGCCACGGACTTTCGTTTTCATGAATAACTTTACCGAGGCAAAAAGAAATGAAACAGATGAAGTAATTTGATTGAAATTTATTCCAATACAGCATGAATAAAAATACAAAAAATGTCCGAGTTCTTTCACTCCATAACAGAAATCGGATTTGCGCGTTCGTTAATAACGGAGAGCAAAGGGGCGTGTTTATTTATAGGTGTAGACAGATCGTCTGAGTCTGTTTGTCACGTAGCCAAACAAAATCACGTGACAGCGTTACAGGATCAGTGAGAGACAGATCTGGGCTATTATATTAGTAATTAGAAAATCACCCGTCATGGTATAGCGGGTGCAAATTGCCTCTTCATTAGAGAAATTTCCCGTCAAATTTGACGTGTTTAAATAGATATATATGCGGGAGCAATGTTTAACATTGATTGAAAACAAGTAAAATAAGTTACAGGAAAGACAGGAAATATTATGACAGGAAATAATTTTTTAATTTACATATTATTTAGACTTCTTACAAAGCACTCCTCTGCTTGTCAAACGTTGCCAAAAAATATTATCAAATTATATCATCACGATTGCAATAAATAATCAGATGCATCGTGGCGTCAAAACTATATCACGCGCATGATATACCACTGACGTAATTTACTACTTTCTATTTAAAAACGGAAATTAATTTGAAATATATGATTAATATAATTTAAAATTTCTCTGGAACTATTGATCATAGCGAGATAAATTTTATATCAATCGATAGAAAATTTTATTTCACGATTTTAGAGCAATTAAATTTGAAATTAGGACGATAGTCTCTTTTTTAAATTTAAAATTACTGAAATTTATGTGCTCTAACAATGAAATAATGCTGTTTAACGTCTCGCAGTTCTACGGCGCGAATTTTATTGTTTGTGACATCAGACCGTTACCGGATCAGTGAGAGACAGATCTGGGCTATTATATTAGTAATAACCGCTTAAAGACCCGGTTATTATATATAATAGCCTATTTGTCACAATGACCGTAACATACATACCAAATAAACAATTGCTGGTTCAAATTTGCCCCAGTCTGTATTTTCAAATTAGCAAGAATTACATTGATTTTTCAATGACGATTTCATGAAAAGTCGATACCATTTTTGCGATCCAACTTAGAATACAACCGTACATAGAGAGACACCTTAGAGTGTCTCAAAAAAAAACTTTTTTCAAAAAACATAGCTCCCCAGGGTTTTTTCCATTCCTTTTGGTCCTAATAGAGAGCATATGAAGTTTCAGCCCTCTAAGTTAACTGCAGGGTTTGCCTGTAAAGCACTGAAACTTGAAAAAAAACTCTTAAAATGTAAAATTTTTAGAAATTTTACATGGTTACTAATGTGTATAGACTTGTTTAAGCGCGGTGCTAAAAACATGTTTATTAATATTATGAATATAAATTATGAGTTACATAATGCTTAGCATGTTTTAAAATATCTAAAAAATGGTTAATGAAAATTTTCAAATTATTGACCTTTAACATACAGCAATTTCAATACTTGCAACAATATTATCATAACGAAAAGCAATCTTTTTTGTAATTAAAGAATACAAATTCTTTTTGTTAACATTGCGCTAGTTAAAGGAAAAAGGCAAAATATCTCGTCGCAAGTTTCTCCGAAATGAAAAAAAAAAGAAGCTTCCCTAAGAATTATTTTATACTTTTAAATTCGCTTGAAAACCAATGTTGTAGAATTTTTTTTCTTATAGCTGGATGACACTATTTCAGAAGGCAACAGTACTGGCCAAGTTTCCAGCAAGAATACAAATTAAAAAAAAAAGTAACAGCTGGGTAAGAAGTATTGCGTTGCTAATAAGGCATGCAGCTTTTAAACGGGTAGAAAAAGGTGAGGTACTGACCTCACCTTCCAGCTCTATACCAAGAAAATGACATTATTTTGTAGAAAAGACTGGCCATTTTTGTTTATTTTCTGTAAACAGTCATACAGCAAGTTTACTAAACCGCTACAGCTTTTGACTGTCTCAAGATATTAGCAGTTTTTGAAGACAGTCAGCTCCTGAGACTCCCACGAAGTGCAGAGACACACAAATGTAGATTTTTTATTTAAGAATGCAATTATTCAAGGTTAACATAATTCTTTATTATTTTATCTTTTAGATTATTTAAAGAGATATCATCAATGTTTCGTTGTCTTAACATTTTCAGATTTAAACAAAATTTGCAATAATTTAACAGGAAAATGAAATAGAAATAAAAAAATGGTTTTAATTAGGTTGTTTACCGTCGGCTTACCTTACATATTATTTTTATAGTTTTAAATATATCAAAACATTTATAAATTATTCTAAAATTGTTTTCCTTACTAAGAGAGGAACTTATAACTATTTAAATTCTCCAGGAATTAAATTAATCATACATATTAGAAACTACGAGAGATTGGAACAATTTTTTTAATCAATTTAATTTCATATATTAACTTTAATCATTGTACATATATATAACATTCAATCATAGCATATACTGTTCTTTATAAAAATTTTATTAATTAGACATAAAAACCATTAGGATGATATTTGTTATACTACAGGGGAACAAATATTAATTCAGTGTAAAGGAGTTTCTTTAAAGTTTTGAGAAGTTGAGCTGAAGCTGAACATTTTAACTTTTCCTCTGTTGTATTTAATCTGAATGAGTTGTTTTTTCCAGCCTCAACTTCCCCGCAAAAATTTTCTTTTATAAGCAATTTTCTTAATTCAGAAAAAAATTAGATTACCACAATAAAATTTAGAGAACTATACACATACATTTAGCAATGAAGCATCTTGATACTTGAAATTCAGAATATTAGTCTTTTAAAATTTGTATAGTTGTTACATGTTAAAAAGTACATTATTGAAATCGTAAAATGTTTCAGAAATTTTATGAATTGACCTAAATAGTTGACATGAACAAAATGAAAAAATGTTTGAAAAATGTCTTGAAAAAATGTTTGATCACTTTTTATTCTTTGTCCTCTTTTAAGAATATGCATTCCTAATGCTAATATTCAAATACAATATAAGCTCCCATAAATTTGCAGTAGAACTTTGCTATTTCGGAAGTTTTTAATTCGAATTCGTCGGTAATTAGAATTATATCTCCGGTCGTCCTTTGATTTTCCTTTTAACAAAATGTTAAAATATCGTATGTAATTTTAATTGTATCGTATGTAATTAATAAAATTGCTTTGTTCGAAATCAAGACTGAAAATTGTAAATTTTTTTTATATATTTCTGAATCTGAATCTTTCATATATTCTGAATATTTCTGTCCCAAAAGAAAATGAATAAATAACTTTTTAGGGTCCTTAATTCACTCGCGTAACTTAACTGTTCTACAATGCATCCCATCAAGAAAAACAATAAAAAATATCTCACTTTTTGAATTCTTTAAAATTAATTTTTAAGTATCATTAAAATTGTTTTTTAAAATTATTAAAATTTTTATTAATAAATTAATTTATTTATTGCTTATTTATTCATTATGCATTATTTCTTGAAACTTAAATATAACGGTATTAGCCAAAATTGTTTCCAGTCGGGCCCTGCATCTCCTAAGGCCGGCCCTGTTTCGAAAGTACTGAAAGACCTGATTCACATTAGTGAAACAATGAGAAGAGCAAGCAAAATGTTTGAACCAATATAGCCCAAAACATAAAAACTAACTTCAATGCACCCAAAAACTCTGCTTTTCGCTGAGATTTTAAAATTATGACAGACTAAAACAAATTTGTTTTTGATAGACTCGCCGTTCTAATTTCTGGTGTCTCGGGTTTTAAAGAAGATAAACCTTTCTGTGTTCCAGCTATACTAGATGGAATTTCACAGTCACAAGCAAGCAAAGTGTTTGGAATAGTTGAAGACTGGGGTTGTCTGAATATAATTTTGCCCTGTGATTTTGATAGTGCAGCTTCAAACATTGAATGGAAGAATGGCGCGTCAGTTAGAGAATCATTTGAAAAGGTAGCTGCTGTTTTTGGCTTGTAAACAACAAATTTTTGAACTTCTTGAAGGTGTTCCGTGAAAGTTTCCAGTACATTAATGACCTCTGAGTCTAAACAGTTTCAAGAAAAATGGCCCACACTTAAAAACTGAAAGGAGCAGTTTTAAAAGTTGCAAATCAAGAACCGTTAACTGAGAAGTTGAAAGAAGAGTCTGTCTCCTTCCTCAAAATTGTTCTTAATGAAGAGAAAATATGCTCATTTGAGGTGACTAGAAGGAATGTGTGCCGAAATTATCCTGAATAATGTTAGGAGAGTTTGTTGACAAAAGCTTGGAGTATTTTACAAATCCAGGCGGTTGTCAACTACTTTATTCCGAAAAGATGCATGCTTTTAGTAAACGATTGAAACACTAAAATAATAAAATCCAAAAACTGTATCAAATTTTTTGTCCTGACCTATGATTTTTGTCAAAATTTGGTTGAATGGCCTAAAAGCTCCAGCTGCTCCTGTAAATGATTTGATGCTTTTGGAGTCCCTAAATTTGTACGAAAAATACGACCCTGGAGTTTTCTGAGTTGCTCTTTTAACTTTTAGTAGATATGTGTGGTATTTGACAGGAAAAGCAGTAACATTTTCTTTATTTTCTAAGAAAGTGTCAAACTCTGGAAATAAGAAGATTTCAGTATACTTAATAAAATACAAATCTAATGACAAATAACTTCCCACTGGTGTCCCTGTTTGAAATCATACCTCAAAACTGCATTAATTGGTTGCATCGAAGTCATGATTGATTTCTCATTTTTTCAACCAAAATGGAGCCCGGTTGAAAAACAATTCACAAGCCTCGAAAGAAGATTTCAGGTTCAAAGAAATGAAAACTTTTATCAATAATTTACAATTAGTAAATGACACAGCCGAAGGTGGATTAAAATTAATTGAAGATTTCGGTGAATCGATAAACAAAAATGAAGATTAGACTCAAAATCTATTTTAGTCTGTTGAAGAAAGTAGTAAAAAATCTCCTTGTTTTAAGAAGTCAGTTTTAAATAAAATTTAAAGTAGTTGAAGTGATGATATGAGATTATTTGACAGTTATTGCATTTTTTACAAGTTATTTGGACGATTAATTATTGTCAGTATTTAATCTTTTTCTTTCTTTAATCGTGTAAAACTGTCAAGTAAAATTATAGATTTTAACTTATCACTGAATTAATTTGTATATCCTTCTTTCAAATTTTAGTAAATTTTCGAGCTGTCATTGTGAATATACAGTAACTGTCTTATGGTTTTTCCAAAAGGCAACAACTCAGAATTAATGAAAATTTTCGTCATTTTACAGTTTTTTTCCCTCAAGTCATAATTGGCTAAGGGTACAGTTAATAATTATTTATGTTTATATTCTAAGTAAACATCTCCAAAGGAACAAATATAAACTAGTTTCAACACATTAGTAAACATATGAAATCTTTAAAAAATTCTAAAAATTTCACATTTAAAGAGCTTTTTTCAAATTTCAGGACTTTACAGGCAAACCCTACTATTAATTTAGAGGGCTGAAATTTCATATACCCTCTATTAGGACCAAAAGGAATGGGAAAATCTTGGGGAACTAACTTTTTTGAAAAACAGGTTTTTTTGAGACACCCTACTGACACATTAAATCATGCTAATGAAATGTTGATGTATTCAAATAGAAATATAATTCAAAAGTGCATTTAATAATTATGAGTGCAGTATTTTTAGGCAGTTTGAATATGAGAGGGAATGAGATAGAAAATCGAATGATGTTTTTAAGTTTTTTGTTTGTTAAGTTTTGTTAGATCTTATCAACAAGAAAGAAATTTCCGGCAGTTTAAAAGATTTCGTATATCTGAATCTTGAACCAACTAAACACATTGCTTCCAATAAAAATTAAAAGTAAAATGTATTCAGGAGTATTTTAAAAAATTAATTTAAGAGTTAAATATATTCAACTAGTAACAATTTAATAAACTTTTTTTTTATGAAAATGGAAAAAGGGAATCGTCTTTTACTGTTATAGGAGATCCTACGAGAACAGAAATCTTGTCATACTTGCATATATGGATTGTATACAATATTTCATTTTATAATTTATAAAATTTAAATAAAAGTCAATTATTTTTTGAGAAGGAAGAAGAAAAAAAAATGTATTAAAAGGCACACCAATTATCTTTTCGAAAGAAGACCAGCTAAATAATAATCACTATATATAGCTCAAATAATATTTTTTTATAAATATTGTTTTGGCTGTTTGTCAAAAATTTAATTTGAAAAAATTCCTTATTTAACCCTCTAACAGCGTGAGATGGCTTTTTTCATTCTTGAAGTTCAGTTCACAAGCAGACACTTCATGTTCATGAGCATAATTTTTTAAACTGCCATGGACGAAATATTCTTAATTTTTCAGAGACTTGATGAAACACAATAAAGTTCCAACTAACCTTAATATATATAATTCAAGTTTTTAACTAGCCGTTCTCGCCGCCCTCCCGGAGGGTTCGCGGTTAGCACCCACTTTGCTCAGCACTGCCCCTGCCACCTCGCTGCTTCGAGGTTCTCAGCCACTACTTTTTCAGTTTTAAATACTGTATGAAGCTCAGTGTAATACACCATAAAGCCATAGTAGATTTCGTATTCTTTGTAGTCAACAGATTCCTTTAAAATTGTAATATCTTTCAATAAACCTTAACTAGTTGTAATGTTTTGTATAACTTTCTCACGAATATCTACATGAAAGTCTTCAGATCCATAAATACAGAATGATATCACCCAAAATAAACAGTTTCCATCACGTACAATAAGTATTTTACAATATTTTTGACACGCCCTTTTGATAAAACTATTGGGATCTATATATTTAAAATAATATGGTAAAAGATTCAGACAGTTCTCCAGCTCCAACCACTCGACATATTTCGATAATTTTTATTTTATACGAAAGCTTATGACCTGTAAATATGTCATCAAGGGTCGCCTGTCCCCCATTTTCAAACGAAATCTAAAAAACATTCAGAGAATGTATGGTGGAGAAATGTTTTTTCGATTTCGTTCGAAAATAGGGGGGGGGGGCAGACGACCCTTGATGACATATCTAGATATCATAAGCTTTCGTATGAAATAAAAATTGTCGAAATCCGTCGGGTGGTTGTGGCTGGCGAATTGTCTGAAAGTTTTACCATATTATTTTTTAAATATATAGATGCTATTAGATCAAAATAACTGCACGCTTAGAGGGTTAAAAAGAATAATATTGTTAAATGAAAAGGTGGGGGCCAAGAATGTGAAATAAGTGCTTAAAAATAGGAATTCATTATTTTACGTCAGACTTACGTTATATAATAAATGCTCATTGAACTAAATAATATACCAAATATAAAGAGTATCATATAAAAGTTTGGTTAAAAAGATATACGAAATAAATAAAATAGGAGATTTTTTATTTTCCTCTGAAAACAGCTATGGGACTCTTCGCTTTCTTCAAGCTACATACTCAATTATCAATGTCGAATGAACATATTGAAGAATATTACTGAAAATAACCTTCTTAAACTTATATATATCATATTATGGACATAATATTTCAATATTACCTAAATGATTTAATTTCAAATAAAGTTGTATTTCTAGTTATTTTTAATTCTGAAAATGCTAAAGATGCAATTAAGTAATATGTAATTAAGGAGAAGTCTCTTCAACAGCCATGGAGGAGAATTTTCCCAAAACGTATTGACTTAAAAATACATTACGAAGCAAAAAAGTGCTGTTTTTTGCATTGCAAAATGTCCGACTGTTTTCCTATAAAATGATCCACCTATATATGCATTTTCCCCTAATACACTTCTGATTTAATCCATATATAATTAACTTTCCCACATAACCGAAAATTACTACAATATATTACATCAAATTATTTCGTTTACCTGCAAGATCAATTGTTCAAAATTTTTTCAATGAATACAAGCTTTTGTTTTAAACCGCAAATCTTTCCCCCCATTAAAGTCAGAATTAACGTAAGGCTAATGTTCTAAAAATAAATTTAGATTACTGCAAAACTATGGAAAACAGTATGAAATTTCCTTTTCATTTCAGTATTTGGCTAGACACGAATTATAGGGAATATCAATAATGCTGAAGAAGAAAACAAAGCAGATGTCTCAAAATTAATAATAAAAAGCATTAGCGGAGCTCAAAATTGTATGAGTTAATGTTAGTTAAATAAAAAGAAGCTTGCGAACATGCTACTTCAGAAGTTTAGAGAAGAGAATTGCTAATGATTGAAATAAATAAATAAAGCTATCTAATCAAACAAGCCTAGTGTAATGGAATAATAATAATAATAATAATAATAAAACGTATTGGAAATTTACTTACCATTTGCGGGAAGGCTTTTGATCCTTTCATAGTGGCAGGTATCGTTGCTACTCCATGTACGGAATTGTCGCTTGAAAAAGGAGGGCAAGTCATTCCTGCATTCGGGGTCTCCTATACACTCTCCTGTGCAAAATGCAGCAAAAGCTACCATCAGATATCCGACCAAGAACTTCATTCTAGGGCAAAATCTGAAGACGTCGCAGAAGATTTTTGTAGAATCAGAGCTTTGAATTTATAGACCCTGGATACAATCTGATATTTAAGGAGATTTATAAAGATGGCGTTTATCTGAGTTGTCTAGATCACCAATATTAATGGCTGGAATCCAATATTTCATACTGCGCGACTTGTAAGAGATCCGCCCACTTGGTACAAAGATAAACATGTGTTGTACATGTGTTTGTTTTGCAAGGTCTGCTATAGAGACATGATTAGTCCAGGGGTGGCGCCAGAGGAAGGACCGGGGGGCCAGGGCCCCCCTGTCGGAGATTCTGTGCCCCATGTGTTGCTCAAAATTATACGAACGGTCAAAACCTTATAACAAAAAAATAACATAATAATTTTTAAAAATAAAAGATCAGTGTTTAATGTTTATCTGGATCTCCTTTGGCCTCAATCACTGCTTTGAGTCTTTGATTCAGGCTATCAACCAGTTTCTGGTTGCCTCCTGGTTGATAACGCGCCATTCATTTTTGATCTTCTCAAAAAATTGATATTTCAAATATTATTTCCCTCTTGAAAAGGCAATTTTTGATTGAAAACTGACTGTAAATTTTAAATGGGGTTAAGGTCTGAGCTTTGTAGCGGCTAATCCAGTATCTTAATCTTATTTTCTGAGAAATAATCTTTGGGAATCTTTGACGTGCGTTTTGGGTCTTTCTTCTCGTTGAAAGATATACAGTCGACACTCAAATATTCATACACCCACACTCAAATTCTTGATGGATTTCTTCAGATTCTGGGACAGGATATCAACGTAATACATACTTACAGTCATTTTACCGTTTATCATCACAATTTTACTAACAATTTTTGAGGAAAACATCCGCTTACCATCCCATTTCCGCTTCTATATTTAACTATCTATAGGATATTCAGCTGTTTAAGCGCTTCACCTCATCGTCGTCACACATTTTCAAGTTTTTTTAATCCAAAAAAGTTTATATTTGCTTTCATCTGACCCTCAAAGCACTTTCCCAGAACTGTGAATTCTTCCAAATATTCTCTTTTGCTTATGCTAAGGGCTTTGTCATGTTTTGTTTGGAGATATATGATCTGTTTCTTTGGATACAAATGATCAACCCTCAGTTCTTGATTCTACGGCAAACTATTAGAGCTGATACATTCAATTTCAAGTCTTCCACGGTCTCTCTCGACAGTAAGTCTTTCTTTTTCTGTGTCAATCTTACGTTCTTAGAATCTTCTCTTGCACTTGTTTTCGTTTGCTGTGTGTGCCTGGCCCTCTCTTTCTTTCAATGGATCCTGTAGTCTCATATTTCTTGGGTATCTGCTATATCACAAATAGTAGATATCCAATTTCGACGAGTTATACATTTTTGCTGGGTTTTCACACTGTTGACTTTATTGTTTTGTGGACCAAAGAAAACTAATTACCAAATAAATTAATATGATAAAAGTTTTTAAATTTACTAAAATAAAAACAAATCCTATTGGTACTCACTTAGATCTTATCTTCTGGTGAATTTTTAACGTAGGACTACGTTCTTCTCATTGGGGTCTCAGGAAGGAATTCGGTTCACACACCAAAACGGCACAAAACTTGGTATGGGAGATCCTCTATATCTCGGTAACTAAATATGTTAAAAACATATCTAATGTCTTATTTGTGAGATAAAGGGTGGCACATCACTTTTACTTTCTATACATTGTGTATAATATGCAAAAAAAAAAAAGCTATTTTTTTTCTACAGAACGAAATTCCTTATGCCATTGTCACTATCACGAACTCTTTATGCTAAAGTCAATTTGATTTTTTCATTCATTACTTCTCGGTAAGCAAACATGGAAATTCAATGTACGTAAAAGACTTCATGTCAAAAGAAAATATTGTGGAATATAGACCTGTTACTTTCAGGAAGCACTTATGCAAGCAGTCTTCTATTTCATCTGTCAGATTCACTATACCTCTGGTGTTCAATACGAATTACAGAAGCAAGAATTTCCGTATTGTGACGTTTGTTTCACTGAAATAGACAATGAAATTCTTTTCATACCTTTAAATGTATTCAAATCTTGTTCTTCATTTTTGTTATTTTTAACTAAATGTTGCTTTTCATTACATCGGGGAAAATGCTTATGAGAAAAATTAATTTGATATCGAATGTTTCATAACCTACAAATGACTTGATAAGATAAGAATTGTAAGTGAATGCTATTCAGGATAATTCGTTTAATAACTTCTCTGAAGTAATGATGCATAGTTCTTTCCATAGACGTTTTGTTTCCAAAATTAATCATGAGTAAAATGTGGGTAATAATGCATTTCATCATCGTCACCAAACTTCTCTTTAATCAATCAAATGCCTTCTATTAGTATTTACTATCTTTGTACTAAATCTTACTTCCTTCCACGTATACCCATTCAACTGACAGGGAGCTTACATTGGGTTTCTGAGCTGCATACGCTGGTGTACGATAATGTACTAAATCTGTGATGTTCTAAAACCTGCAATTAATCCCCCCCCCCCCCCCCCTGTTGCCGCACAAGCAATAAGCAATGCCGTAACCCTCTCCAAATTTTCTCATTTCTAAGTTCCTCAATTAGTAATTTTGATAGATCCAATTTCTCTCGTGGTTAACATAATGATAGCATTGGTGATATGCAGACTAGGTAAATGATGATTCCACGACTTGCCATACTTCTTCATGCTTTAGTTTGCTTTATACATGAAACCATGTTTCTCTGAGTGCTTCTGACAGAATCCTTGCGTAATTTTTATCGGCAGACAAAAGGGATTGTAGGACTTTCGTACCTTAATGGTTTCAAATGATAAATAGCGCAAACCATCCAATAAATGCTTAAATACGATGATGATACACTGTAAAAAACTTCATGTAAAATTTACTTGTCTTAAACTGGCAGCTGGGTTAGTTGTGCAAAACCGTAAAAGCTACAAGTAACTAGAATACAACGGTTTCTTACCGTATGAAATCGTTTTCTCCGTAAAGTTAAGTTTACCGAAGTAAGTACATCATCGACTGAGTTGGAGCTTGCTTTTTCCTTCTGTCTGAGTTGAGTTGAAATGTGCTGATGCATTATCAATTAGAATATTAATTAACCGCGCTTTAATTATTAATTTAATTAATTTTAATTGAACTTACTTGACGATTTCTGATACAAGATGGTGACAGCCTAACCTCTCCTGCTGAGGATCGAAACCGTTCATAGAAATAAAAAGGTAGTCGCTATAGAACCACTAGACCACCGGAGACTTTTAAATGAAGTGTACACCCAGTTTGAGTTTTTTTTAAAGTCACTATAGCTCTAGTGGCGCCACTCTAGTGGTGTAAAAACTGGGTCCATTACAGAAACACGTTTTGCTGTTAGCTTTCATGACAACAGGTTACTGCAACATATGTAAACAATAGCGGAGATGGAAACCACAATGAATGCAATAAAATTATGAAGAAAAGGAAAGTTATCACTGAAAACAATACCGTATGACGAAAAAATAATTCACACGGTTTTAAACTGTTGCTTTATGGTTGATCGGAAATCTGGTGAAAAAACCGTTTTGTCAACAAAACAGCTTTAAAACCGTCAAATATACGGAAAAAAGTCCGGAAAACGGACATTTTATATGCATTTGCATGCCATCCTGGGTCTGAATTTCAAAATTAATTAATTTAGTGATATTTAAGCAAATAACAAAAAAATTAAGTCACTTTTGCTCAGTTTCCTGCCAATAATTTCTGAAATTATTATTGCTTGAAATGGTTTATGTACCAATTTTAAAGAAAAACAATTATATTTTAATGACATCCATTTAATTGTAAAATTATCATTTTAATAACTTTTCAAAATTAATTTTAAACGTAATTAGTAGTATTTCTCCTATGTTGCAATAAAATCAATTTCATCAAACTTCACTTATGATTCTTGCACCGCAAAATTTCTGAAAATATATTGCTTTCTGTGTGGACATTAACCCAATGGCAAGATTTTACTTCGTTTTTTCTCATAGTATGCATACCTTTAATCTACACGCAAACAATCCAGTGACGATTCGTTTCAATCTCACAACATTTGGAAATGATCCTAAAGAGTCTATAAAGACATGTAAATCACTGATTACCTTCCTACGAATGGAGAGGAGACAGGATGAAAAGAAAAGAATGGTTTGAGGGATTTCTAGTCTGCCACAAAAACACTAAAAAAAGAAGAGAAGGATTTTACAGGCTGCGGCGTGATAAAATCTATGATATGAAGAAATCCTTATCTGTCGCTGTAGTAATGATGAGGAATGAAGAATAAGATCGTAAGAGAGCTAAGCTACACCGTGACAAGATGGTGGTCTACCGAGGATAAATCAATACTGGTCTATCTAATACTTAAATGCACGTAATGGAAATGAGGGCTGTTTATACAGTTGGCGAAAATATTTTGTTAGAAAAACACCCAAAAAAAATCTTGGAGACAATTGTTTGTATATTTATTTAATTTCTCTAAATACACCTGACTCGCTCTAATGAAGAGTGTCTGACAGTATCGGTTAAATACGTAACTGAACGAAGTAATGA
>BGPR01041576.1:0-13574 GCA_013235015.1 Araneus ventricosus | reverse complement strand
TGATGTTCTTTATGATTCTTTTTTGTCAAGTGAGTAAAGACTGTAAATTTAAAGTGTTTTGCTTTACATAAGTCATGAAGTTGGACATTCGTCTCAACAATACAATGTTTTTATGACCTCAGCGACCGCAAGACCCAAATCCTGGATTCGCCACGGTACTGGCGTTAACTTTAGAATGGAACAGAGCACATGGGGTCGAAAGCGCAATGGGCAAACACTACGGGTGAGGTCTCTGTAAGTGAAATTTTGAAAGGAAAAGTATACACCAGATAAGATGAAAATAAAAATTAAATGGAATTCACAAAAACATTAACAACATAGTTGCGTGTGCATAAAATTATTCATAGAGTTCGAGGAAATATTCGGATTCAAATCATGAATAGATTTTTGATCATATGTGGTTCATGAGATTCTGCTGAAAGATTGCGAATACTTCGTTCACTTGAATCTTCTCAATGTCGTATGTAATATATGGTTCACGAGATAGGTGGTCACATTGAGAGAGGTTTACGTCCTCGCCGTGGAAGGGATTATATTGGCTAACGTCCTGGTGTACTGAAATATCATCTCTGTAACCCTGTGGTGCAGTTATTTGCTGCATTAAAGCCGTGGCTCAGTGAAATTTCTCCTTCTTTAATTATATGTCAAAGTTTCGCCTGTCATACAAACTAATTTTTTCAAATAATCTTTTGCCCTGCCGGAGCATTTCAGCTGATGGATTCTTTGAGAAGGTTGCAGATTGTAAAAAATCACCATTATATGTTGATTTCCTGTAAAAATGTATAAAAAAGCTCTGTTTTTACTTTAAAAAAAACCGGAAAATTGTTATTTTTTGAAACAATTGCCATCCGTACCTTGAAAGCACGAAACGTGTAGCTAGCGCAGACCTCTGCTGCTTCCTTTAAGTCAGAATAATATCAAATAATCAATAATAGCATCTTGTCACGACTTTGAGAAAAAAGTCAAGTTATGTCAGATGTCGATGGTGCTATGGGTTAATGGAGTGCTTGAACTCAGGGTTCTTAACTTCCGAATATTGCTACTGTTGGGAAGAAAGTGACATTACAAATTCAGTTACATAGCAAAATTGGAAGTCCCTTTTTAATATCATAAAATCATTTGGTGGAAGTAAGTAAAGTCCGAAATTCTACTGATATTCCAGCTCCACTTTTCCGATATTCCATTCCAAAACAGTTGAAGGATCTGGCCTTCTATCAGATTTTGAGGGCACGAGGCACATATACACGTTGTATATTCGCTAGAATCGGATTTCGAACCAGGAATCCTCGAAACCATCAGGCCAAAGCGGCCTGAAGGTTGACAAGGTCTATCCAATAATTTCCCTCGTATAACTTCAAAACGAGATTTTATTGTAATAAATAAATGTCTTTTGCTTAAGATATATCAGTGTTTGGTCTATCCTTTGCATATATTAATAAAAAATATAATTTTTGCATTTAGATCTATATATTCTTTTGAAAATCTCATCATCTCATCAAGAGTCTCACATCTGCAGCAAATAATTGGATCTATTTTCTTTATATTAACTCTTCGTAATTGAATTTTAATATCTGTAGTTTCCGATATTGTAGGCAATGACTGTTCGTGCAGTTCATCCAAATATTTCTGCATCTATTATGCCCTTCTCTCTTTTTGATTTTATCTGATAGGAACCTCTTTTCGATGTGCTTTGTCGCGTGTCACATCAAAAGTGCTGCTTGTAACTTTGCTTTCTCATGAAAATAATCATTGATTTACTTCAGAAACGGACATCGGTTTCACTCTAAATGACAAACTATAGAGTTCTAGCTCCGTTTATATATTATTAAGTATCAATAAATTTACTTGCCAGCGAAAGGAGTGGTAAAATAAAGAAGAATTGATTTCGTATAAATATAATTCAGTAAGTAAAATTTCTTAGAGGCAAACACTTATTTGCAAAACATTATAGCTGTATCAGCATTATCGATATCCTCAGAAGTAAATAAAAGGAATTAGCAGACTTCTGTATTTGCTTCTTCACGTGGAAATGCATTAGAGCGGCCTCAATAACTAAGGAAACCAATGCAATGCACCTGATGAATAGGCTTGGAGCCACAGATATAAGATTACCTAAAACTATACATTATTATGAAAATGATTAGTAAATTTATGGATAAATAATCCGTATTATTAACCCTCTGAGTGTTTCACACGTATTTCTACGTTGACCTTGGACTACCCCAAAAGCCTAAAACACGCATTTCAACGTGTGGTCAAAAACAACCCGAAATCGGTTTGCACTGAATATTACGTTCATTGTGATCTGTCTCTAAAGTGTAACACACTTACTTTTCAGAATTTCTTACCCCCTTTCTTGGTTTGACATCTTGATTGATTATCCGGGGAGAGCAAACGTCAGCACAATGAAGACTGATAAGGATGTACTTACTGCAAATTGGGGATGTCACAGGATCCGAAACCGCACTCTCCCCTGTGGTGTGGGGAATTTTAATGCTATTTGCATTGATGATCTTTCCGAAAGAATTGCAGTGTCGGATTTTTTTTTGCATTGTGTGTGTCGGAATTTGTAATCGCATTCCGGATTAGTTCGGTTTAATGTCAGGCTGGTTTGATGCTGTATTATGTTTCAAGTGCTATTCTTTTAATACAATTTATGTGATATAAGATTTTTTTTCAATGCCTCAATGCTTTAAAGATCCATATCGAATGGTTACGTAAAATAGATATTGTGGTTTAAGTAAAATAGATTTTGTTCCAATACCGCAATCAAGCATAAAAAAATTGAAAGCCTAGGGGGTTGCAAAGAAAATCTGCTATTTATATATACTTGAACAGTGTTCTTGAATCAACACATTTTACCCACGTTCAACTAGTTTTATGATATGAATGTAAACTTCTTTCATATTAATAATCTCCATCTACTCATTTTTCCTTTATAAAATAGAGTAAAATTAAATTTTTGTCAAAAAATAGAGCAAAGTTTGAGGTATATGAAAATGATGCATTATTTTTATTTTATCTTTCAGATCAAATCGAAAATTTCAGTTTTACAATGATTATTTCATTATATAGATTTGATTTTTATTTAAAAATTTAATTTTCAGGTTTAAGTGTAACTTTTATAGACTAGAACAGATTTTAACTTCATTATTACACTATTTAGAAAAATATCTTTTAAATTCATAAAAATTACAATGAAAAAATTCATTCCGAAAAATTATTATTTTATTAAATAATTATTAGTCGAAAATTTATTTTTAGGTCATTCTGAACTGAAAACATAGCGTACATGGAAATAAATATTAAAGAAAGTGGAAGAAAATTTTATTTTTTACATTGTGAAATATTTTCTTTTTGTTAAAGTCAGGGGAAAATATAGTTTAGATGAAAATGTTAAGAACAATATCGACTAAATTTGATGTTTGAGTGTGTGATCTTATCAGACTTTTAATAATCTTATTATGAGACTGATAATATCTGCAGCCTAACTCTCTTACGTTTATTTCAATAATCAATGAAAATGTTTATTTCTTGCTTAAAATAAAAGAAGATAAAAATATTTCTCAGAAAAAAATATACGAATACTGTATTTGCGCATTAGTTCCTTGAAGCACAATTTTTTTTATGTGTTTTTAAGCATTCTTCTAAAAATGATTAAATCTATATAGCTAAATTAAATTGCTTTCGGTAAATGCCATGCCAACTGCAAGTTAAATTTTCATTAATGCTCTGAGAAAAGAAATCCACTAATATATGTTACAAACCTTTGATACATCCAGATCCACTAATAACAACTTTGAAGACTGTTCTTCCAATAATACTAGCAGTCTCTGGCATTGGATTATTTCAAAATATTACCGTCACATGCCAGATCATGTGTTTTATCGCAATATATTGTGTGTGTGCTGTAATTTGTAAAGTATAATTTTTTTAATAAAATTCTGATTTATATATACGTTTTTATTTTCATTCTGAACTGTAATGGATAATAACGAGACTGTTATTTATTTTCCAAGTTGTATGATATATTTGAATTGGATCTATAATTTTATTTTTTTAAAAAAAGAGTAAAGTGCCAGTTTTATGTTAGTTGAATTTCTTTTATATTTGGTATAAAAAGGCCCAAAAATATTTTTGAATACCAAACCGACAACGTCCAAGACATCTATAAATTGTGAAAAGGCAACTTAATAATTTCGAATAGGTGTTAGATTTTTCTCCTTATTCTTTGATTTTGCCAAGTTTGCAAAAAATTGTTTGTAGAAAAAAAATTCAATATTTTTTTTATTTCGTAGCTAGCGCATTTTCGTAAAATTGATAGAAAAAAGTTTGATCGTTTTTACTTTCTAGTAAACGAAGTATAATACAAAGAGAAGGTATTATAATCGTCGATCGTAAATTTCAACACGAGATTTTGATTAATCTCTACGTTTTAGAGCTCCCCGAGTCCGAAAAACACAATTTTGGAATTTTGTTTGTGAACACGGTAATTCAAAAACGGTTAAAGCTAGAAAGATGAAATCTATTGTATGGACTTTATACAAAATTAGTATATTTCAATCAATTTTGGGATAAAGTCCGTAAATGGGAAATTTGTCTGTTAGGGTTTATATGAACACGATAACTCAAAAACTTAAATAGCTAGATAGATAAAATTTGGTATACAGTTTCAAAAATTAGGTATGTAGGTCAGTATTAAATTTTGGACGAAATCCCTTGAAGTGTTGACTGTCTGTCGGTTTCTGTAATCGCATGCTTGTGAACACTATAATTCCCAAACGCAGCGACTTAGATGAATGAAATTTGGTATGTGGTCTTTTAACCCTAATTGTCCAATTTTCGTTTCAATCAGGTAAAAAAAACTCTAATGCCCCTGAAACTTAATATTCCATTACTTTTCGATAAAAAAATATAAATAAAGAATTAAATTTAATTTTGAAAAATTCGCGACTGGATGCTCTAGTACTTGGACTATAGTATCAAAGTTTCAAATTTCAGGTGAATTAAATTTCCGTTTATTATAATAGAAGATAATCTCTTGCGTACTAAATAAAGGTATATGAATAAGCTATTTCTTCCAACATTTAGTGCATTGGTTTTCTAAATGTAATCTTTAGTTTGAGGATTATTAACTCGCCCTCTTAAAAAACATATGTAACAAGTTTCAGTACAAAAGGCTTGTAGTATATTGTTTTATTTAAAATATTATTCAGGGGTTAAGAAGGTTATTTATAATCCTTCATATTTATGAATTATTAATAGCTATTTTGGAATATAGATTATTATGTGACTATCTATATAATAAATAGTTATGTGCATACAAAACGGATTGAGCCAGTTAAGCTCCGTTTATATTTGTGATCGGCTCTAAATTTTTTACATTTTATCGAATACTAAATCAAGAAACAGTATGAAAAGTTTTATAGTGCAATCAGAGATTAGTAAAATATATATAAATATGTTGATCCTTAAAATTAAGGAAATAATTTTTACATTCGTAGACTAATATGCTGACGAGTAGACTGAAAATAAATTGAAATCAAGAATATAAAAAAGACAACTAATAATATGAAGTACAGCCAATATCTAAAATACAACTATTAATAAACATCAAATAAATTGAAGTCGCAGACATCTAAAGAATATCAACTTTCATGCAACTTCGATGATGTTCATATTTTTAGAAACTCACAACATGAAAAATAAGTAATATAGCCTTCATTTTTTTGGCCCAACGGTCTGGCATTTGTCTAGTCTAACGGTGTTTATTTTTGCCATCTGGTGTTATGGACACGGGCAGAATGAGGCATCTCGAAGACATGAAATGCAATTTTGTAACTCGACAGGTGGGATCTCCGAAAACAGTAAAACCTAGTTTGAATAGGTTCCAAGATGAATAGAACGAATTCTTGCGGTTAGCCCGCCCCTCCGAAGGGGTTGCTGATTGTCCATAGTTCAGAAGGGGGAAGAGACTTGATCTGCTGCGCTTTTGAGAAAATCTTCTGTTGGGAGGAAGACACTTTAAAAACAGATAAAGTTTCTGCAGCCGCTCGCTTTTCGAATCGCTTTAGAAAGAAGACCGAACCACTCAGAGGGTTAATCAATGCATCAAATATTTATTATTACTTAATGTAACCAATGTTTGTTGATGTCATATGCACTAGAAATCAATGATATATACAATCAAGCTGTTCTTGTTCTTGCAAAAGGCCCACGGTTTAGTAAAGATCTATCCATAACTCCCATTCAAGAGTTCTATGCGATACATTTCTTGAATTCATTATAAACTGAATTATATGAAACTTTCTTGAACTTAAGTGAATTTTTTTTTCTGAAAGACAGAATCATTTATATTACAGTGATGATTTCAAAAGTAATTAAAGCATCTTTGTATTAAGAAATCTTATCACGTCGAAGCGGATGTCAGAAATGTTTTTTTTTATTTTAGAGTTTGAAATGCCATTATTAAATATACCGATCAGTGTAAAAGTGCTGGATATTTCTTTTCACATTAATATGGAAAACAAATTCATCTTTCCTACCACTATATTATTAAATTTTTGATACATATTTATGTTTAGGATTAAAACTAAACGTTAGATGTTCTCTAAGACGAGCGCGGACTTTTAATCAGTTTCTGTTGAAGCTAGGAATATGTGAAATAATGGAGTCTTCCAAAAACTCGGCTTACAAACCCTCAACTTTTTACGTCTTTGCATAATTCCGTTTTGAAAATTCCGACTGTAAATGCACCCGATTGTGCAGTGGCAACGAAAATCTCTTCGGTTACTCCCGTCATTACTGTGGTCTTAAAGGTAATGTGGAGGAGAATGCACTTGTGTGATTTTTCTGCTTTCAATTACACACGTGTTCTTTCTTCTGCGCATGTCAAATGCTTACTAACATTCGTTGAGGAAACGAGGGGGGATCGTAAAAGGAAAAATTTATTTATTCAGATTCAATGATATTTTTGTAACTTCCACGTTTTGACAATAGGACAGTTTTTTTCATAGTTATTTAAATTTTGATTTGATAAAAAAAGTCTTACCTTTATACTTTTTTATTCTTTTATATTTTGGGGTTTTTTCACACATCTATTGTATTAGTATATTAGTCATTTATTAATTGAAAAATATTTTAATTAAATATAAAATTCGGAATAGTTCTTAGCGTTGAATAATACTTATTTTATTTCATTCTATGCCAGCATGAGACTATTTTGAGAACATGATTGATGTATAAAAAATATTAGCAGCAAAATAAGCTACATGCGTCAAACGACTCATCCATATGTCTTCCAAATAGGCGTTTCATGAAAAGTGGAACCCCACCTTTAAATATAATTGGTTTAAAGTGGCGTTTTAATGTAAAGTATATTAATAAAAATATAGAAACGAATTATGACGTTCAGAAGTCAATGCGGATAAGCTCAGAAAAACAAATTGGGAAAATTCATGATTTAATACAATATTTTTTGAAATTTTTGGTTTATGAATTTTATTAATGAAAGTATATAAACTCTTCTAATGCAGCAATGAGTGAATCTTTGAATAACTAAAATTAATGTCCTTAATTCCATCAAAATTTACAAAAACCAGAAGACATTAAAAATGAACTTATACGCTCTGGCTTCTAAGCGACTCAGTTATTGAATGTTCACGAAATTAATCAAAAATAGGAATAGAAAAGGGAAATAGTGTTAGCATAAAAACGGAAAAAGAAAAATAATCTCCTGTAATCACATGTGGCCAGGTTCATGAAAATATACTTTTCAAACGAGAAATGCGTAATTAAGAAAAAACATTATTCTTAATTATTTTTGCTAGATGATAACTAGACATCCATCAAACGAGACATATTCAATTTCGATGTTAATCACTAAATCATAGAATTAATTCAGTTGCTCTTCCGAATCGGAGAGAGATCTTTTAGAGTTAATTTTAACATTATTGCTAGCATTAGTAGCACAATTCATAACGGGACACTCACCTGTTATAGCAGTACAGAAATTTCCCCTAAGATCTCTACAGATTTCTCAGTAAGTGCGGGTATATGCTCAGGTCCCAATAATTTATGCATATCAGCTAATGCCACAAGGCCTCTGTGGTAGTAATCGATCGCTTTGGCAGATCCGTCAGGAACTGGCATAATTCTAGATCAGTAACGCGATCCTCAAAGTCCATCAAAGTAGTTGGACCTTCCGGTACCACCCTTGAATCACAATTGGGGGATTCTTCCTATCCCGAAAAAGGCCTCAGAAGAACCAATAAAGAATTGGAGCTCGTATGCATCCTCCTGATGCACGTCACCGTACGAACACCCCAGGTCAGCCATCCACCACTCATTCCGAAATCAGAACTCTCGGTGAATGACGCCAGCCAACCGTGCTGGTAGAAGAAAGCCTTCTTCCTTGAAGATCACCAGTTTCTAATTTCGACTTCACACTATCCCTTGGAGTTAATTGTCCCACACGGACCATCATCTACTCTTTCCTAGTAATGATAATGAAATGGTACCTCGGAAATCCAAAATTTCGGAAAATCCGAACATATTTTCTTAATTTTCTGAAAAACTGTTTGTTAAAGAAAGAAGGAAAATAACAATTAGGAATCAGTAAAAAGCTAATGTGTCTTTCCTAACTTAAAAGAAACATTTCAATTGATATTTAAGAACGAATACAGAGCCTTAATTAATAGAAAAACAACTACTTTTGAGGTAAGGAACCAAGCTTCTTGATGATACTCCGCACTTTTTCAAAGAGCATTCAAAGTCAATACTTTACTGCATTTGGTATGTCAAGGGTATTTTAACGATCAATTCGAATAACGAATATTCCAGCCCTAATCAGTTCGGATTCCCGAGATTCTAATGCATAAATGATCGTGCATATTGTATTTGATGAAACTACATTTTTTAGTGTCTGTGTTAAGAATAATCCGGAAAGAAGCGCGCGGAGTGTTTCCGCTCGAAAAAAATTCATCTATCGTCTCCCCCATAATCGGAAGTGATTAGGTTCATCAAGAACAAGTTCAGAATGTATTATTTTTTAATTATTTATTTATTTATTCAAAGAAATCACACTACAGAGATGACTCCATTTACAGAGTGCATGATCAAAAACATACAAAAAAAACCACCAGCCACACAGTGAATTAAAACACAGAGAAAAAAGTTAACTGCAGAGGATAAAACAGTTCAAATCTCAAAACCTCATCAGTTATAAAAATGTAAACACATAAATGTTTTAAAATGAAAACACGCAATTACAAAGGCACCAAAAAGACACCGAGGCTCCAAAAGTCTATGCCGCACACAATCACATTAAAATTATATAAAAACACACACAATTTTTTTAAAGAAATTTAGAACACCAAATCAAAAACCATTAAAAAAGCAAGGGTCAAAAAGTCAAACGAACTTATTAAACATATTAATTTCTTGCTTTCTGTTTCGGTTTCTTACTTTTACGTGATATTCGGAAGAAATAATTCAAACAAAATTTAGATTTATTAAACAAAGGTGACGAGGAAAAAAGCAGATCAGGTCTAAATTATAACATCTTTTTTAAAAATTGAGGCGGGGGGTCTTAAACTATTCTATAATAGATAGAATAGTATGAGAAGTCAGCGCTTTTACTTTAAAAAAATTCAAATTTGCAAATTTTGAAATGCCATTCGAGTGATTGTTTTCAAATTCAGATTTATCATTTAAAGAGGGGAAGAATGCGAGATTAAATACAGGAACAGCGTCCGGCTTAATCAAGATAATTCCGTTCCATTTTTTGATATTTTATAAGTAGTTCTTAAAATAAATTTAATTAAACGATTTTTAAACACACTTTTTGTAAGGCGCGCCAAGTTGTGGCAACCGTTCGCCACTAATCCTTGTAACCCTAATGACGTCTTGGAGCGGGACGCCATTTTGGTTAGTTCTGTTTGGATAGTCGACGAGAATGGTTGCATGCAGAACTCGTTTCTGAATCCCTGGCTATAGCAGTCGTAGCGAATTCTGGCAGGTATCGCCAGGGAGACGTACCTGTCTGAAGGATCGGGGATGTGTTGGTTTCTGATTTAAGGGGAGTTGCAACCCTAAGTCCGTTAACCCTAACCCTGCTACTTCGACGCACCTTTTCTCAAAATCTGTTATAGATTCATGTTTGAAACTTTGTGTACAAGTACATCTTTCTCATTATACTAAAATGATTTTTTTAAAATTCAAAAAATTATTTTTTACAATTTTTTTGTGTCAAAACAAAAAATGCTAAATTGATCACGTCGATGTACATTTTCTCAAAATCTGTTATAGATTCAATGTTTGAAATTTTACTCCGAATTTTCTGTGCAGTGAACGAATTTTTATGGGGGGGGGGGAGCAGAGTAATTTGTAGCTCAGACCTGCATCTCCCTTCGTTTGGATTCATTTTATGCCCTTTTTTCAATTTTTTACTACTTTTTTGCGAATTTTCGTAAGTCATTGAACTTTGAGAGTGGAAAAGTAAGCAAATAAGATTAAAAACGAAACATACAAGTTTAAAAAATAATTTCATGAGGTGCTGCAACACTACAGCCTTAATGGACGAGCCGCCTCTGCATCTAGATTGCTACGTTTCTAACCTTTTATTTACCAAATTAACTTACAAGCTACCCTCGGATGAATTTGGTCCAAAATTTGACTCATATCTATAATTCTGGTTATAAAACCATATGCTAAATAGGGTGAATGTCAACCGTCTAGCTTGCTGACGTTTAAAGTTATTGTGTTCAAATACACATGAATAGACCAGTCAACGAAGGTTAAAAATGGGGGTGCAAACACATTAAATCATAAAGTTTTGAAAATTGGTACACGTGTTCGTGAGGGGCTTAAGATGAACATACTAAAAGTCCCCGGTCCTCGGTGGTGAGCTCGCGGAGCCATCTTGGATTTCATCCCCCTTTTTTAAATTTTACCCGAATATCTCGAAAAACTATTACGTTTTCAAATTACAACTGATTTAAAAAATAAAGAGCGTGAAATTGCCTACAAATACATACTTTTATTTTTATTCCAGCTCTAAGAGTTTCCCAGATAATAGGTCTCAAAGGTTGCTGCCATCTTGAATTTCATCCCCCTTTTTCAGTTTTTCTTCAATATCTCGAAAACTGTTTAATATTCAAATTATATATGATTTAACAAATTCAAGAGCATACAAACTAGTCCCTACAAATCGATGCTTTGATTTTTCTTCAAGTTTTAATAGTTTTTGAGATAATTGGTCTCAAATTGGAGGAATTTGTAAAGAAATCGTAGTTGATAGTCCAGTCAACGAAGGATTTGAAAAAAACATAAATCGTATGGTTTTGAAAATTGGCACGCATGTTCTTGAGAGTCGTCTGATGATTATACTAAAAGTCCACTGTCCTGGGGTGAGCTTGCGGCGCCATCTTGGATTTCTTCCCTTTTTCCAGTTTTTCCTGGAAATCTAGAAAATTATTCAGTTTTCAAATTACAATTGATTTAAAACATTAAAGAGAGCAAAATTCCCTACATATACGTGCTTTTAGTTTTCTTCTAGCTTTCTTCTGAGATATTTAACCCTCTGAGCGACTAATAGGCCAGAGTAAGCCGTCTGAAAAATATCTCTCGCTTGGCAATGGGTTCCTTTAAGAAATATACCCCGTCCTACAAGAGGTGTTTGAAAAAGAAATGCCTGAATTCCCCCTCCCTCTCATTGCTATCTGCGGGAGGTCTAATTATCCCAGCGGGGAGAGTCTTCCCCCGTTCTTTATCGTTAGCAGATCCCCTTCCCAGAGCCGGCCGGAGGCGAGTGTGAAAGGTGCGACTGCACAAGGCCCAGCGCCGTTGATTGATTTTGTAAAATGAAAATGATTTCTGATTTTTAAAATCCAGGCAGTGGTGAATCCGGGAGGGGCTATCGGGCTGCAGCCCCCTCAGAGCTGGCAGAATTCTTGATTTTATTTAAAATCACTGCAATCTTTTGTTCTTAACTTCCCTTTTAAAAAAATAATTAAAATGTGACAACATTGCTTTCTGGCTTGACAGGCTCGAAAATTTTCCTACTTTTCTAGTCATTGCACTTGTAATTGTAGCGTTGACGCAGTCGAAAAAATGTTTTGGCTATTTTTTTTCATTGTATATTTTTTATTAAATTATCGAAAGTAATGTAGTTTTCTTTATGATTTTTACTGTCAAAGAGAAGAGAAAAGTCTGTAAGGTTAAAGTGTTTTGGTTTACATTAGCCATGATGTTTGATATTCGTCACGACGATACAAATTTTTTATGACCTCCGCCGGGGGCCCGACCCGAATCCTGGATTCGCCACTGAATTCAAGTATATATACATTTGAATATAATTATACAATTTGTGCACTTTTTATATCTAGCAATCTAAGGCAAGGTTGGGTTCTTTAAAGTCGTGAAAGATTAGAAAATCTTACAAGCTGCACATAAACTGTTACAAACTGAGAAACATTATTGACAGAAAATATAAAAAATAACTAAAAACGAAACACAACGTTTAACATGTGTTTGTGTATGAATAGTGGCTATAATTTTATAAAGTGGCTATTTTTTATATTTAGATAAAAAGGAAACAATAAATTTTTTTAAGAAAGCTAAGCATTTCACAATTTTGTTAGATTACACTCCATGCTTGAGCCATCAAGAACAATTGTTTGTTAGTTTAAAATGTAGATGTCTCTGAAAGCACATATACAAGCCGGGCCGGTTTAAGTCCTAAACGGGTCTATAGGCAATACAAGTTTCAATTTCTTTCTTACTCAGATTGAAAACCAAATATTTTTCATTGTTTTTCATATAAGCAAATATTAAGACTGACTGAAATTTAAAAAAAGTATATTTAATTTGCGGATCACCTTCAGGAGAGTGGTTTGAATATCTCAGAAATTAAAAAAAACCCAAATTTAAATTAATTTTTTTAATAAGTGCTGAAAAAATTGCAAAATTTTTTTCACACAGTCTGAATAATCTAATATAAAATTTCTAGGAATATTTTGGAGCCAGAAAAACGATAAAACAAACTGGATCACACTGATCTTCTCGCTAAATTAAAAACATGAGGAAAAAACCCTATGAATAACGTTCTGAAATTTAAACAATACTTGATTTCAATTTAAATAAATTCCAGTATACGGCTCTTGTAAATTAAATGAAAACACCAAATTAATTTACCTTGAAAATAATGCATAAAAATATCATAAGGCATTGGAAGCCTCCAAAGATATTGGGTCCCTAGGCAATTACCAACTTTACTTATTCGATAATCCGGGCCTGTTTGCAAAAACGATTTGTGTTGAAAAGGCAAAAGACTTGACAGGAAAATGTTGTTGACAAAAAATATCGTGAAATATCATTTTGAAAAATATCGTGAATCGAAATTCATACTATCTACTTTTAACAACTGCAAAGAAAATAGTTGAGTAGTTAGTTGAAGGCGACACCTGAATTTAAGAATTAAAGAACTGGATGGGAAAAAAAGGAATTTTTTTTGAAGCAACCGATCAGTGTATTTCACCTGTCAATTATCTATTTTCTAGTCATAATGAACAGTG
>BGPR01041575.1:0-13574 GCA_013235015.1 Araneus ventricosus | reverse complement strand
TTTACAATACAATATAAACATATACAAAACAATACAACACATATAAAGAAACAGACAAAAACAAAACAAAAAGAAAGCAAAACAGACATTTTACAGGTTATTTGGGGAATAAATGGGAGAAAGTTTTGATTTTCTTAACTAGAATTTTTAAATGGTTAGGAACGTTCTTAATTATTATTAATTGTGTATTGCAATGTAAATGCCACGTGTGTAGGGGAGAGTGGTAATGAATGGGTCATGGTGATGAATATGATACTACTGGTTTCTAAAAATGTACTTTGAAAAATTGTTTCTTTTGGGTGCCAATAAATGGAGCTATACATACTGTAATCTGACAAAAATTTTGTTATTAGTGAAGCCATTTTGTTGTGAGAGCACAGAATGCAAAATTCTGCATGAAAAGTAAGTTTTCACTTTCTTTTTATTATAATGACTATTAATAGAAAACTAATTATAAGTCTTAGTTTTTCTGATTTGTATACTTTAATTTGTTTATTTACTTACTAATTTTAAGATTCATTTGGATTCAATTCTAACTCTATCATAAAAAAAAAATACGATTTTGTTAAAAAGGCACTGTGGGGTTGAATGGGACTCTTATGGTGGTAATGAATAGGACACATGTTTTTTCAATGTTATGCAAGCATTTAGCATTTTTCTCATTTAGTAATAAAAAATAATTAGTATTTTTACCTTTAAAAAAGAAAATATGCTATTTCTGTGAAAGTTTGGGTGACTTGCTAGTCAAAGTGTAGACAAATTTGTCTGTTATTTGTTGTTGGACTACATTTTAGTTATGTTTATTGCATTATAAAGCAATGCCATAATAGCCTCTGTAAATTATTTGAATTGGGTTTTCGTACTGTTTAATTATTTTAAACAGAATAAAATTGATATAAAATTGTTTATATTAGCAATAATTAGCCAGCATATAATTAAAGCAGCAGGCTAGACGATATTGAAATTAATTATATTTAAACACCCGAGGGATTACAAGTAAAATTTGCTCGCAAAATAGCTGATAACAGCTATAAATGGCCCGTTACTGATGATATTGATGAATGTCAGGCTGAAAATGTCCTCCCTGAACCTAAAATATTTTTAAAAATGACAGAGCTATTAGTTTTACTTTTGATATTCCATACAATATGCTTTGTGTTGAATGATATTTTAGTATAATTTTACAGCTATAATTGGCCTCTTACTGATGATATTGATGAATTTCAAGTGGAGAAAGTCGCCCCTGAACCCAAAATATATTATTATCTCAGAAAAAATCCCGTAGTTATTAGTTTTACCTTTGATGTTTCGTGCAATATGTTTCATTACGAATAGTTTTTGCCTATATTTTTTTTCAATAAACTATTAGCACAAATATTGTTTTTTATTTTATCTATTCAATCATCAATTATTCAATGTTTAAATGTTCATTATATGATCTTAAAAAGGGAAGTTTCTAGTTATTTTCATTACTCTAAATATAGTATAGCCTATAAATGGCTTGTTATAGACGATATTGATGAATGTCAGGCAAGGTAAGTTCTCTCTGAACCTAAAATATTTATAAAAATGGCAGTTATAAACTTTTTCTATGACACTTCTTTAAATATGTTTAGTGTAGAATGATATTTCATTTTTTGCCTGTATTTTTTTATTAGCATAAATATTGTTTTCTATTTTACCTATTTTATCATCACTTATTCAATCAGTATCAATATTCATTCTATCATTTAAAAAAGTAAGTTTCTAGTTATTTTCATTAATTTAATATAGTGTCCCATTCAAACCCCATGGGTGGGGTGAATGGGACAAAGTTACTTTTTCAAACTTATTATTACTCATTATGGATAATATTTATTCTAATTTTAATTTTTTATAGTATACATGAATATATGAGGAAAATATCCAAATTTGAACAAAATCTGATGAAAAGAAAAAATTACAAAAATTAATTAAAAAAGTGTCCCATTCATTACCAATCTCCCCTACATAGTATAAAGGTTGTAAATAAAGTTAAAAAATATTACACTTCATTATACAAATGAGGTCACTTTTTTGGTCACTAAAAAGCCACTACTTTTTAAACCAGCGGGAGTGTTCTCCCCTAAACTTTCTCGTATACTTCCCCCAAAAGGTGCCATTTCTCCTTCCCCTGCGTGGCTAAAAAAATTCGCACCTACTGTTATCCAGAATCCAATGACTATCAAAAGGTTTTTCATTATCGTGATTGAAAAATATCTAGGTAAAGAATGGCACACTGCTAGGTTTCACTCTTGCCGTCTCAAGGACAAACTGACGTAATTCGCTCCTTTAGCGTGCACAGACGATTGCTTCTGTACGCATGCGCGTGGAGATAGCGGATTGGTTTCAATGGTAAATTATACAGACCGACAGACAGTCAACCCTTTGACGGATTTAGCCCAAAATTTTATACGGACCTACATTCATGACGATAAAACTGTGTACTAAATTTTATCCATCTAGCTATTCAAGTTTTTGAGTTATAGTGTTCACATGACTTCGGACATACAGACTTCCCGTTCACAGATTTTGTCCAAAATTTGATAGAAACCTACAAATTATGTTTAAAGACCACATACCAAATTTCATCCCCATAGTTCTCATAGTTTTCGAGTTATCGTGTTCACAGACACACAGACATAATTCCAAAATTGTGTTTTTTGGACTCAGGGAGGTCTAAAACGTGGAGATTCGTCAAAATCTCGAGTTCGAATTTTTTGACGATTACAATACTTTCTCTTAGCATACTTCGTATACGAGAAAGTAAAAATGGTCGCTATTTCAACTATTTTTGGGCCAAATTGTTGGTGAGATCCCTGATAAAGCAAATTTATAGCATTATGAACACTGGTTCCTAATTGTATTTATCTTGTCAAGCACTATTATGATTGAAATAAAATGTAAAGTTGAATCTTATCCTTAAAATTTAATATTTTACTATTTAACAGAAACAAATGCTAACTTATCGAAAAATGGTTTTCACAACACTAATGAGTAGTTTTTGTAGATAAAGCAGGATTTTTTTTACTATCCCGTTTCATAGCTTTTGTCCAAGCATCTCTCTTACATCTATCTTTAGGTTCGCAAAGAAAAAGCTTGACTGGAGCTGTAATAGTTATATTTGTACAGCAAAATACTAAACAATACTTAAAAGACGGTTTTACAATCGTAAACTTTTCGTAATCTTATTCGGTTTTACACAAATCTTTTTAGAACAACAAGAAACAAATGCCGCTTGCTATTTTAACGTTGTTATCAAAGTAAACAAACCGTCATGGTGCCTTGTGACGTCACAGGTAGCGGCGTAGGAAAACTAGCGTTTTTGAGATGAAGTAAATAGTGCGCACTTGAAATTTTTTTTTAATTTTACCTTTTCGGGCTATAAAAGTAAAAAAGAAAGATACTTTCCATCATATTTTTTCATTTTCTATATCATAAAAATATAAATAAAAAACGTGCAAGTTCCTCAATGAGGAAGGAAGCTGAAGGAAAATTCCCGGGACAAATCAGAGTCAGAGGTTTGTCTAATCTAAAAAGACTTGACTCTTATGAAATATCCACTACGACTTATCTTCAATTTAGAGACCTGAAAAAAGACAGAAATTTATCATGCCACGCATTAAAAAAGAAATTATATTTTTTTGAAGACTTATATGATTTTAGAGTTCGGAAAAAGTTCATTTATAAAAGGAAATTTAATTTTTTGTTCTTTATTATTTTCATATTTTAATTAAGAAAAAAGGATGATAAATGAAGAAGGCCAAATCGGACCAACTTATTTTTTATCCATGTAGAGATCTGATAAAGAAGGATATCTAAAACCACGAGTTCCGACATTATGTAGGATCGCAAACATATATTTTATGTTCCATTTTTAAAACTGACAGTGTTCTTCAGTAAGATTCTTCATCATCAGCAAGCAAAAATTATTTAGAAACCCATCCTTACTTGAAACATTGTAATAAACTCTCCACATAAGCAGTGGCGGACTGGCGAGGTTGCCAGCTTGCCCGATGGCAAGTGGGCCCCCTTAAACAGAAGACAACTTGAGACACCCGAAGTTTGGGAGAGAAAAAAAAAGAACTCTTTCTCTATAGCAAGCTTTTCTAAAGCACATAAAATAGTCCTGTTGTCCATGTTGCGGCGTTCCACACCCGTCGCACAGTGGTTCAGTTTCGCTTTCTAGCGAGACAAAACTCATAGTATAAAAATTAAAAACAGCAGAACCTTGAAATTTTCAAAGTTTAAAGGAAATGGAGTTCGGTTATCTTCCATGAAATTTCGTAACATTCTCTCGGGTATTTTTTTATTTGTGACAAATTTTTAAATTCTTCTCCATTGTTCTCTATGAAAGAATCTGTCGCAATCTACTCAAAAGCTGACAATAGCTGAAAAAATATTAAAAAACTCTAGAAAATTTTACCAAATGAAGGAAGCAGTATAAAAATAAGGATTATTGAATTTTAGTAAAGTATCTTTTTAATTTATAAGTATTTTTTTTTATTTCAAACAGTTCAAATTTTTGCCTATTAATATATACTTTGGAGGATAAATACCAATACCTCTCAGGATGATTCAAAAGTGAAAGAATTTCATGAGTATAATAGAAATTTTATATGAATAACATCAAATCTTAAATTACACAAAAATAATACGAGAACCACTTCTCACAACTCATTAAAAATTTTCTTTTTTGTCACGTTAACTTCTCAACCATCTTTGTTTCAGACTTGTCTAAAATGAATGATTTTTTTGTTTAATTTCATTATATATCTCCTATGAACATTATGTTGTACTGTATTTCATTGTAACATGCTGTATGAGCTCTTTCTTTGAATATTTCGCAGCAGAATAGCTTATTTTTATTTTTTCAAAGAGACGTCTTTTGAACAGAACTAGTTGAGAGACTGAAAAAGAAAGTAAAATTCCAAATTAGACCGCGCATAAACGTAGCTAAAATTTATTTTGAAACTTGTCACAAAGGTCAATAATTTATTATCCAACAGAAATTTCAACGCACAAACACGCAGAAAAAAGATGCAGTCCAAAATATTAAATATTTAAAGAAAAAATTGTCCATTTTTTAAGCCTAATATTGCTCCAACTTTCACTGAAAATTATACATCGAATGAAGCTGAAACGATATGAAACATCAAACACACACCTTTTTCTTCCATATTGACAGAAAAAACATGTATCAAATAAAAATAAATATCTTAAAATGAATTTTTTTTAACGAGAGCTCGCGTACAATCACTCCGAGTAGAACCGAGCAATTGGGAAACGTTTCACTTTGACGTAATAAGGGAGAAATATCGAATAATTAGCGCCGAATTTGTGATGATTTAGCATCTCTGTAATATGAACACTTATTCGAATTATGATTGAAGGTGATCTTATGGTGTTAGATTTTTGGGTTTTGGCGCGCTAGATGAGCAATCTGAACCACTGTGCGTCGTTGGGAAATTACTGCCGTCGTAATTCGACCAGCCGAACAGCGGGTGGTCGAATACCGACCCAAGATTGCATACGCAATCTACAACTGCCCCTAGGAACTGTACTGAGGTCTCTGTCCACTTCCTTTGAACCTCCGATCATTTACAGATGTTTCTCCGGAATGTTGCAGCCATTCCACAAACTCTCGGGGCATTGGAGCAGGGTATCTCTTCTGTGCAATGTCGAGCCGCAATACTCATTAAGATTTTTTGTTGGTTTCGGAAGCCCCCGGAGAGACGGTAGGAATTGCATCCCTTTGTGCAGAAACGGTGCGATTCTTGTGAGAGATGGCTATAAGAGGTGCTTTTTTCTTCCTTTTTCTGTAGCTTCATTTTACTGTCATAAATCCGACAAGCAAGGGAACTCGCCTGTATGAAAAGGTTTTCTTGGCGAAAACTGTGACAATGGTGGGGGTGAGTGGGAGAAATTGTGCCCATTGAAAGCACCAAATAAGATCTATGAAAGACGACACTCGCGCTTTTCTTTATGCGTTTGAGGGTAGGTTGCGTTTAGAAGAGTAAAAGAGCCTCAGTCGTATTGGTCTGTATTTCATGGAAAATAATTGGTGAGAAAAGTGTTATTTCTGTTTTAGTCGGAAGAGAGTAAGGACACACACACACATATGTAGCGTATCTTGCAAAAGGAAAGAAAAAAAATTTGAGAGGTAAGCTGAAATTATCATTTATCTATTTTTACATTGCTTTTGTAGTATTAAACACTAGCTTCATTCGGGTACAAACCGACTCGTCCATCTTATTAATTGTCTTAATTTGATTATATTAACAAACTTTAAATTCGTCAACTTATTTCATTTTTGTTAAGTTAAAAGAATTAATTGCTACAAAAGACAGAGAAAGAAATTAGATGCGCAAAGGAAAAAAGAAGAGAAAAGAGTGGATAGAAAATGCATTAGCATTTGAGATAAATTTTGATGCAGTATGCTTTTGTGTCTAATGAAACTAATGATATAAGTCTTTACATTAACTGTTAAAAAAGTCTAAAATACACGAGATTCAATGAAGTTTTTTTTTGAAATTTTGTGTAATTATAATCTGCAATTATTGCGCATTATTAAGCGTGAAAATTTAACCTAATCATAACAAATATTTGAATTACATGATCTCCAAGAAGATTATCTTGCCTTAAGTGGAAAGATGAGCTTAAGGTCATTGTTAGAAAGTAAATTTATCAAAATAATATAGAAAATCTATCAAAAACTAAATTTACTTGAAGTAACGAAGAAAGAAAGAAAAACACTGGAAAAAAACTGACGAAAAAATGAAAATGGACTGCATTTTAAAACTTTTTTGTTGTATACAAAAGAAGTTTTTTACATTATAAAAATGTATTTTGTACAAATCTATAGTTTTGACCGATCTTTATGAAATTTGGCTCACATGCTCTTCAGAACAAGACGAAAATAATTGTTAACTTTTTAAAGTAAAAAAGTAAATTAAAATTTTAGTTACTTAAAAATTAAGCAAGATTTTGGCGTTTTATTTTCGCAATATTCTCAAAAAATACTATCTAACCAAATGATTTTTGAATTATTTATAATTCAAAAAATATCTTTTTAATGATACCAGTTTAATTACAAATTACTGAAACATTACCAGTACAAATTAGTAAACTCTAAATCATCCAAAGAAGTTTGTATTAAAGGTTCCTGCCTCCTTCAACAGTTGTCTTACTGCAGCATTTCTCTTTCATACTTTGTCGCTAAAACCGTATACGAAATATTTAACTTACGGAATTTAAAATAAAATATCTTTAATCATAATTTCGTTATTTTAAAGACGCGGGAAAATTAAATATATAATAAAAAAATTAAATTAATATAATTAAATATTAAAAATTATATATATATATGAATTAATGTTACGATTGTAGATATGTGTGGGCCCTCACTGACTCCTGGCAACTACTATTTTCCGACCCAGTCCGCCACTGTGTCTAATTATAATAGTTTTAGCACAATACATTTTTATAAAAAGGGCAAGACTTTTTGCTCATCCTCTATATTCAACCACGAAAGCACTAAATATTTTTCCACTTTTTTTTTAAAAGCTTTGAACAAATTCGATATGAATTGTACTATTTATTTTGAGGTTTTACTGTACAATTTTATATTCACAGTCCTTCAGACCTTTCCATTATTAAAATTACTCACTCATTTATTGAAATTATTTAATTTTTTATATGTGATTATTATTACTTTATTGATGAAAATTAAATCTCTGTTCATTAATTGTATTATTATTAATCAAACCAGTTACATTTTTGAAATAAATCTTTATTACCATTTTTGGTTAAAAAATTGTCGCTTTTTCTTACTGGAGTCATTTTAGATCCACTTTTGTTTAATTCAGATTTTTAGATAAATAGAATTTTTATGCTGGTTCCGCCAAATTTGAATAAGCCAAATTTCACTGTACAAATTTGTCAAGAGTGAAGGAAGAGAATTGATGGATGTGACCACTGTGATAAAAGGAATACATTAGTCTTTTCAGAATTTAAAATTATATTTTGTAAGTAATTCTAATAGAAAAAAAGAGTTATAGAGAAGAAAAATCTTCCATTTCTTTCGGAGCACTCGGTAATTTTTCGTGAATTGTTCTGAATTTTTGTTTTGATTTATTCGCATCTCTTGCATGCGTCTGGAGATCACTTCTGTACACATTTGTCCAAAAGTGAAGGAAGAGAATTGATGAACGTGACCACTGTGATAAAAGGGTTTTTTCAGAATTTAAAATTATATTTTTTAAGTAATTCTAATAGAAAAAAAGATTTATAGAAAAGAAAAATCTTCCATTTCTTTCGGAGCATTTGGTAATTTTTCGTGAGTTGTTCTGAATTTTTGTTTTGATTTATTCGCATCTCTTGCATGTGTCTGGAGATCACTTCTGTACACATTTGTCCAAAAGTGAGGGAAGAAAGCTAATGGACGTGGCCATTGTGGGTAAAAGCATCAATACATTAATCTTTTTGAGGATTTTTAAGAATTTGAAATTTTAATTGGTTATTTTTAATAGGAAGAAAAAATTTAAAAGAAAGAAAAATGTTCCATTTCTTTCGGATCACCGAGTTATTTTTTGTGAATATATATTTTTTTTGATTTACTCGTATCTCCTACAGGAGTCCGGGGAACAATTCCTTTTTTCAAACTTATTATTTAGTTCTTGGAATGCATGCATTAGAATGCTACCTTTCTATGAGATTAAGTGACCTAGTTTATTTCAGTAAAGACATTAAGGTTTCCTCTTCGTTTTGCATGATTTTGAAACGCATTAATTTTTGATTTGTTTCATGTTTATAAAGATGGAATTTAGCCATCGATGTTTCGCTTACTTACTTAGGATTTGAATTTTGCACACTTGTGTATTCTCGATGGCAATATACTATTTTAATAGTTTCAGAACTTAATTATCCGTTAATAGATTGATATAATTACATTTTGATTCCTTACCGTCGCGACTACCACTTTAAGAAAGTCACGAGTTTTCAATACCCGACTTAATTGTCTAAAATTTGTGATAAATATCATAAGTATTCATAAAAGAAAAATTTATTCCACGGGGGAGGGGACCCAGATAGCACGTAAGTTTGCAGCAAGTTTGATTTTGACTTGTCATGGCAAAATTTGACGCGTCAAACTTGAATCGAACTTGTAGCAAGTTCGATGTGACAAGTAGCGCCACCTCTTTGCAAATCAAACTTGCAGCAAGTATGCAAAACAAGCTTCCTGCAAAGATAGCACAATAAAGAGATAATTATCTTTGTCTCTGTTTTAAAAAACATCCGATTTTTAATAGCATCTCCTAGACCGTAATTCTTTTTTATTAATTCAATAAATCAATGATAATTTGTGAAAAAAATAACTTTTTTATAAAAAAATTTTTTGAAGCATTTTCCATCTTTTTACTAAATATATCACTCTCACTTTAAAGAAAACTATATCGCCTTTTTCTTTTTTTATTTTTTTTTTGAAATTTTAACGTTTATAAACAAAATTAAATCTAAAAAACAGTCGGTGTTTGTTGAAAAATAATAACTAGACATTTTGTCCCATTTTAAAGTAATTACTTTTGAACTCTAATTTCATAATTTATTCTACTAGCAAAACGTAGTTATTAGCGAAAATCGCTCTCTCTTTGACTTCAAATCGTATTCTCAACTCAAAAAATTAATGAAAACCAGAAAATAATTTAAAATAAATCGTATACGAATCGCATCGAACGATGTTTTAGCGAAATCTATCCTCTCCTCTCAGAGTTCAGCTGGCTCAACGGTTAGCGTCCCCGCTTCGGAACCGGGAGGTCGCGAGTTCTATCCTGGGTTGTGTTCGTGTTCTGTTTTTGCTATAATTTGCAATGAGTTTGACACGGCAAACTTGCTGCAAGTTCGTTTCATGGTGACTTCGGAGCTTTCGTTAACTTGCTGCAAGCTTACTGCAAGCTTGCACACTTGTCATGACAAATTTGTGGCAAACTTGCACTCTTGTCATGACAAATTTGTGGCAAGCTTGCTGCAAACTAAAATTGCTATCTGGGGAATTTGGCCACGAGTACGTGGATAAGAAGCCGCCGGATAAGCAAGCTGGTTCTCGCTTCCCTATTGTATAAAGTAATGGTTTTAGGTCGAGTTGTCTTCATTCCGATAATGGGACGCACCTCCTGTGGGAAATCCGGTGAAAGTCATTAGGGCTCCATCTTCAGTTCCCATGTTGATGTCGTAACGACTTTCATTCAGTTAACCCCTGACCAAGGCAGAAGCGGGGATACGTCCTTTGTGGTTACATGAAAAACTGGACGAAAGACCACTGTGATAAAGGTTTATCGCATTTCAAAGAATATTTATAAAATTAATTCATTATTACCCATTGACATCTCTAGTGCGTAGAAAGCTACAAGAGACGTCTTCTCAGATGAATGACGTAATACGAGGGACGTTCCGAAAGCAAGTTTCGTCATGCTTTCTCACAAGGGAGCTTTATTACAAACAGAAACATACAATGACACAACAAAGTACAAACTTTTGACTATTTCTCCACATATTCGCCACCGACACATTGATACATTTGCCGTACCGTGAAATCAATTTCACGAAACCATCCTGGTAGAAATTGGTGCTCAGCGATTGCATTATCGAACATAACCGCTCGCCTGAAGAGCCTTGGAGATTAGTTTGATGAGGGTGTCGCAATAGCGTGCCGCGTTCATGGTCCCTGAAGTGAAGAAATCAATCAGAATGACACCCTTGCGTTCCAAAACACTGTCTGCCGAGTGCGACACTTTGAATCTTTTAGTTACGGGTGAGCTTAGGATGCTTTCGCGTCATTGACAGGTGGACTTGGTATCTGGTGTAAAGTTGTGCACCCATGTCGCATCGCCTGTAATGATCCTGAAAAGAAAGTGAGACATGAAGAGGTTTCTTCGCTCGCTGGGCACAGATTTTTACCGGGATGGTGTCTTGAAATTGATTTTACGGTATGAAAAATGTATCAATGTCGGTGGCGAATATGTGGAGAAATAGTCAAAAAGTACTTTGTTATGTCATTGCATGTTTCTGTTTGTAATAAAGCTTCTATGTGACAAAGCATGACAAAACTTACTTTCGGAACGTCCCTCGTAGATATTGTTTCCAAGTTCAGGGCTATTGAAAGAGTCCCATGAAATTAAATAGCTTTCTTTTTACGGACAGATTTTTATCATCTACAATTGAGTTGGATTAAAACTAAATATTGTTCAAATATGTTTAGTTCTCTTTAATATATAAGATCATATACAATACAATGTAGATGGACATAATTCTGTAACTCAGCTTTCGTCATCATAAGCCCAAACGTGAGCCGTCACTAACTAAAGACATAAGACGTAAAAGGAAGCTTTCTAAAACGAAAGCGGATTATTAATAAATCTTTGAATAATTTATTAGACAACTGCAGCATATGATTACGATATGGTTAACGCATTATCACTGAAATCTTTCGGACATTTTTCATAAAATTCTTTGCTTTCGAAAATTGTCTTTGAGTTTGAGTTTGATTGGGGGGGGGGGTTTGGGGATTTTCAGCAACAAAGGCTATTATCCCCTATTCATTCCAAAGTTCTTTTCAATCCGTAATCGAAAAAGAGATGAAAATTGCCATCAAAAGACGGGCTAAATTATTGCCGATCTGATTCGGTCAAGAGAAAAAAAATGGCACCCTCCTAGAAAGGCCTCCGTATTCTTTTTCCAAAATTGTCTTTTCTAATGTATGCATTTATAGCAAATTCGGTTTAAGCAAATATCTCCGCTCGTGCTGCCATCTCTGGGTAAATTTGTACAAGAAATGATGTTTCATTTGAGATTTTTCTCAATAGAAAGAAGTCTTTCTACATTGCTTTGAGAATGAAAATAGAAATTTTTAGAACATTTCGGGAAGAATTAATAAGGCAAATTTTACTTCTTGTGTATTATAAGAAAAAAAGTGAAATATTTTGAGGATTTGTAATTCGATAAAAGGGCACCAGACGGCGTCAGCGAAGATGTGAAAGCAGATTTTTTTAAAAAATAGTTTTATTTTAACACGTGTTTAAGAATTCGTATTCACGAAAATAAACTAGAAATAGTAGTATTTCTTGAAGCAACTTAATGCGTTTTTAACTCATGTTTCTAGAATACGAAAATTTTGTTTCCTTTATTAATACGAACATAGTCAAAAAACAAAAATTCTTCCAATGGGAAATAAATAACTTCTCATATAACAGCTTAAGATCATATTCACGCGAAATTTTAATGAGTAATCCAAAAAGTATGTTATTTGTTCCATAAATAAAATCATTATAACGAATTTCTTTTCATTAGATAGTTTTAGAAAATACAAATCACCTTACTCTGAATAATTCCTCCTTCAATGCCATGTTCGTATATAGCTAGGATTGTCATAATTACCAAGCTTTCATACGGAACGTTTAAGTGCTAAATAATTAAAACTTGAAAAAAGTAGGTATTTAATGGTTATACTCTGATAAAAAAAATCACTAAAGTTTAAGCAATCTAATAAAATGAACACGTAGAATAATAGAAAAGATGCAAGGCTAATCCTTTTTAGACCAGTCACATTTTAAAGGCGACTTCACTTTCTTGATTAGTATATCATTTTCTTCTTTCACATAATTATAAAATTCGGCGCTAGTCATTTTGCATCATTTCTCTCCACTGACAGCCTGTTTATTTCGTCCGACCATTGAATTAACATTGGGGAAAACGTTCTCTCCAAATTTGCATTGTGGGCAGCATGTCAAATACATATTCGCATCGCTGAATTAGACATAGACTGGGTCCAGCGGTAACACACACACACACATTTATTATTAGTAGAGAATTAGTAACCGCCTTCTGTGACCAGCTATTCGCCCGTAATATTAATGGCCTGGGGCTATGTTTGCAACTTGGCGAAATAAATAACCGAATTGGCTGTTATATGGAGGCTGAGGGACTCTGCCGAAGTTATATTCTGCGTTATATCTCGAAAATGGAGGGTGTTGGGGGCAGATGACCATTGATGACATATCTAAGGGTCACAAACTTTCATTTGAAATAAAAAATTGTTGAAATCGCTCCAGTAATTAGGACTGGGGGAAGGCTGTCTGGAGGTCTTTCCCCATAGAGAATGGCAGTGAATTAGTGTTTTTTCGATTTCTCAAAAAATGGAGGTTGGTGGGTGGTAGGCGACCCTTGATGACATATCTAGGGGCCATAAGCTTTCATATGACATAAAAATTGTGGAAATTTGTCCAGTAGTTGCGGTTGGTTACAAATCCTCTGGTATTGCCAGTTATTTTAAATATATAGATAACTTAAAGAGTGAAAAGTAAAAAATAAAAATAAATATAATTTGTACCTTCTAGAACACTAACGAAAATGTACTTTTAAAATTTGTGCAGAAGTTCTGTGATAAAGAGTTTTGATTTATTTTCATTTTTTAACAAAGTGATAGTGACATAATATATTTATCTTCTATCTAATGAATTTTATATATGTTCAATGCGAACAATAATGTTAAATTCATACAG
>BGPR01041574.1:0-13574 GCA_013235015.1 Araneus ventricosus | reverse complement strand
GTAGACTCCGCTCTTATTGCGTCCGCTTGCTAAAACTTCAGAGCAATTTCTGAGATTCTCATCCAGCACAATGGGTTTGGAACCTGAAAAAGTGTTCCAAATCTTAAATAAATTAAGGAACTCTACTCGAAGCTGAGCTAGAAGGATAGAATATGGAATAAATTTATGACTTGAGATGCAGAACTTTATAACGTTTTCTACCAAATCCTCTTATAGGTTGACTGTTTGTTTTCCTGCATGTGAAAACCACAACTCAAAACTCTAAATAGCTAGATTGATGAAATTTACCACAATCTTTTATCGCTACAATTGTAAATCTGCATGATTTTTTGGACCACATCTGATGCGTACTCTCTCCATATAAAATAGAAGCAGAATAACGTAATTGCAGGTTCGCTTTAAAATACAACATAAAAACTTTATTTTCCTCAGAACGTAGTTTACGTACTTCAAAAACGCCATATTGCATCAAAACTGAATTCGTACAAAACTTTGCTGCCAGATGAAACTTACAGCTATAGCACAATTTAAGATTAAAACATATATAGATCAATAGCGCTTTAAAATAAATATAGAAATACAAACTATAATCATACAAATTGAAAATGGATATGGCACTCTGAACTAATACGATGTTAATTTAGCTAAAATTCTAAAAAAATAAAGGTATTCAATCTCTAATGTCCTCCTCGGAGTTTTTGCTATAATGATTGAAAAACGTTCGGGGAAAAAAGGAGAGACGAATGGAACAATCTCGTCCATCTTTTCGATATCACATGACAATGTCCATGTACTGGTTGACTGTTTTCTAGTCTGATATGTGGCAAGCTATGTAAAGGAAAACGTTATTTAAAGGAAAATTCTTAACGTTATATAAATGGAATCAAAATTGTATGTCTGTATCAAATTTCTAACCGAGTCGTTAAAAAGATAGAGTTCCAAAAACTCATTCTGCATGTCTTCATTATAATATGAAGTTTCACGCAAACTGTAAGTATACGAGAAATTCTAGCTGAAAACACTCCAGCTGGTTTATGTAAACATTTATATTGTGAGTGTAAAATGCAAGTTGATGAATTTATGAAATTTTAATTTTTTCTATTATTGTTGTGATATAATTGTGCATGATGGCGTATGTTTTGATATATTTAATTGAAAAATCAAGATTATTGCAATGTCTTCATGTTTAATCGTGTGTGGAAAATTTCAGAGCTTTCTCAAATGAAAATTGGTCAGAAATTTCCTTTGCTATAAATGACCCTCCCCCGATAAAAAGTAGGAAAATTCATCTCGGCAATCCGCGAGACGAAGGTAGTTCCTGGTGTCCAGAAACATAAAGAAAAGAAAATTGCACGTCACATTCGCCATTTCCTAACTACTTCAAAAAAGTTGAAGCGATGAGTATGAAAGAGGATGGAAGAGAAGGTAACATGGAAGGAATGGATGTAACAGCAAGTTAAAAAAGCAGTCGAATTTAGCGACTGATAATCACTTCCCACCCCCTAACTTCTAAGCAAATGCAGCTATAGAACAAAAACATTCATTAACATAATCATTAACTATCATATATAATTTGAATCCGTATTAATTCACACCAAATTAAAACTAAAAATTGAAATAATTTCTGAATCGTTTTCGTTCACAGAAATGTTTTTGTTGAAATAAATGATTCATTTTTATAGAACTTAATTTACTCTTCAAATTTCTCGCTGCACGATGCATTCAATAACAAATGTAAGACTTTCTAACTTTTTTAAGACTGAACACTTTAAGTATGAACCGTAAGATTCGTTTTAAAGTTTTTTTGTTCAGTTGTGGTATTCAAAGATCTTTCTACTGTTGGTTGATTAAAATTACTTAAAAATTATTTATTTAAATAATTATTCTAAAAATTGCTAACTTTTTTATTTGAATTATTATCACTTTATTCCTAAATTTTACTTGCTATTTCTTTATATGCTATTTGTTAAAAATGTCATATATTGAAAATATATCCTTATTGACACTTTTAGTTAAAATGTAATTTTCTCTTGTTTCACTCATTGTTAGGTCCAGGTTTTCAGCTGCCAAATGTTTGGATAAATCGAATTTTTCCTGTCGTCCCGTGAGATTCGTATTAACAAAGTTCACTGTGCTTTAATGAACACCTATTTAATTCCAATTTCAAAAAAATGAATTTTATACTTACATGTTGGGAAGTTTTCTCTTACATCGGAAACGAGCTTCTTTGAGATTTCAATGTAAGCCAAGGACTTTTCACTACCGCACTCTGACTGATCTGTAGAGTTTAAATCCTGTTCTGAAAATAGAAATGAATTAAGCCAGAATAGAAAAGAATAATGAAGATATAGCTCTCTCATAAAGCATGCCTCTGCATTTTATTGTGTGAAAATCTTATACTTCAAAACTCAATTCTTATTTCGAATGTGGATATATTTGTTCTAGATAGTTGAACAGATTTCAGAACATTTATATCCATTCATTTTTTGAAAATAAATTTTGAATTTAATAAATAAATCCGCAAAGGATACCAACTGAGACTATTCTTGCTCACGTGACACATGTAAATACGACACGCCAATACAATTTCGGAATCCATATAGCACCCTGGAGGTAGAACTCGAACGGCACATCACTTCCTAACCGAACATAACGCGCAGTTAGATTTGACATCTTTTTCTCAATTTGTATTGTCATGAGACGTCACTTCGTAGGCCAAACAAATGTCGTCGCTTTTCAGATGAACACCTAAGAAAATTACACGAATTTTATAAATTAAATTGATTCACTTCCATGAAATCAAATTGTATAATAAAGACGATTCATTAAAACTTAAAAGTTCATGAAGAAATTATCCCATAAGCGAATCGTTTAAGATGCGTTACCTATAAAAATAATATGAAAAATAATCTAAATAGATTTTATGTGAAAAAATATGAAAACTCAGACATTAGTTAAATAATACTTATAATTCCTTACATTGGGGCTACGTTCAAACGTGTTTGCCAACAACGTGCAACATTGAATGTTTTTGAGAACCCTGAAAGAAGTCTTTGACTTTGTGACTATGTTAATATTATAATTATTTTATATTAGTTCTTTTCATAAAACATTCATAATGAATCCGAAGCAATCAAGAAAGAAAAATTAAGAAATATGACGGACTGTACACTCCTCAAGGTACGAAAATATTGTGGGCGTGGCAAACATAAATTCGCCTCATATAGCTAAACGAATCTTAAATTATAAACAATTTTGGAGAAATTATAATAAAAAAGTTGTCCTTTGTTTAGTTTCATTGTAAGCAAGTATCGAGAGATATGTAATATAAGTTTTCGCTTTCGCAATAATTACCGCTTCCATGCAAATCAGAGGTTAAGGGTGGAGTCTCGATTCTGGAATTTACCAACGGCGAAATAAAGCCTATCTTTCGTTTAGAGAAAGCACAAGCACATAGAGTACATTTACCTGAATATATACCCAGGTAGCACAACATGTTGTCCGATATTGTACAATATTGTTCGATATTATATAATATAATATTATATGATATTGTACAATATTATACAATATTGCGAATATTGTTCAATATTGTACAATATCTTTGTGCTACTAGGGTAGACGACCCTACAAGATTAGTTCCCATGCACAGAACAAAAATGGATAACATAGCACAGTTAAAAACTTTTGTAGACAAAGAACACGTGGATTTGTACATCTCGATTTTTGAACGGCCCACGTCAGAGGATTGATTTGATTCGAATATTTTGTTGTAAGAAACGTCCATATCTAACTGCATCTTTTAACTAACTTCGTCTACCGTCGGAGGAATTGAGGAACGAAGATCAATTATTTTAAATTTTTATTATTCTTATATAGTATTAACTGTACAAAAGTACTGAAAATTGTTTTTTCCTTCATTAAGTTATATACATAGAACCAATAATAAATCGTGTGTCTACCTACTTAGTATTTATTTTCTGTGTTCATTTCCTTAATCACTGAACAAAAACATATACTACGTACAGATACCTCATGAATAAAAAAATTTAAACTTACTTTGGGTCCCCTTGATCGTCTATAATATAAAACAGAAAATGTATTTGCCTATCTGTGTGTCGGTCACAAAAACTCCTCCTAAACAGTGAACGGTAGCGACATGAAATTTGCACATGCTATTCTGGGGTACAGTTTTAGGGCAAAAGTGCTATTTTCAACTTTCAGATAAGATTTTAAAGATATTTAACGAAAATTAAGCCTAATTATTAGATTTTTTCGCCAATAACTTCCGAAATATTTATCAGACAAAGATTATTTTTATATCATAGTAAAGAGAAAGAAATTATCTTTTTAATGTTGTTAAATCCATTGCGTTACAATTTGTCCCTAACTGTAATTGAAATTTCAAAATTTATTAAGACAATTTGTAACACTACTTTTTATCCTTATAAAATTAAATTCAAGCCAATTTACTGCTTCATGAAATCCTTTATTCATGCGCATTTGCCACTGATAAGATAATATAAGGAAATATTGTTTTCTTTGGACATTTTTAACTGCAATTCCTTCTGGTTTTATGTTGTAGCATTTACATTTTTAATATGGTTCCACAGTAATCAAATAGACATTAGGTGATAACTCTCTCTATGAGATGTTTTGTTTAATTTTCGAAAATCTTTAAATGATCTTTACGAGTGTGTTGAGTCTTCCAAGGTTACTTAGTCCGGTATCAATCGAAGAAGAGAAAAAATGGCGTTTTACCGGTTTATCTATCACAAGAAGTCTTACTGAACGGTGAATAATATCGACACTAAATTTGCGCATACCATTCTGAGGTCCATATCTAGATCAATTGTGTTTACTTTAATTTTCAAAAATTGTTACTTCTTAGAATATTTAATTAAATAACAAAAAATAAACAGATTTTTGGTGTTTTAAGTCAGTTTTTCGACAAAAACTTCTGATATATATATATATATATATTTACGAGGATGATTTACATATCTTCTTAAAGAACAGAAAATTTTATTTTTACGTTGATTCCCTCCAATTTTAATACAAATTTCGAAATTCACTTTAAACACAATTTGTGACAATGCTTTCCATTATTGCAATTAAATTCAAACCGATTTATTGTTTTATCAAATCCTTCATTTCATGTTTTTGCCACTGTTATAGTTATAATGAAAAAGATCGCTTACTTTGAATATTAACAGAATGGCATAATTTTTAATTCCACTTTTATTTCCTAGCATGCACATCTTTCAATATGTTTGCACAGCAATCCAATGATGTTAGTTAATTACTATCTCCATGGGTTGGTTCATTTAATATTGAGAAACTTTTAAATGATCCTAAAGAGTGTGTAAAGTCATTCAATGTTAATGAGTCCGATTCATAAGGGAGAGGACCTAAGGAGGAAAGAAGGAACACTATCCGTTGTTTATCCGATTAGGCACACAGACACCAAAAAGAAGAGTATGGTACTTCGGATGATGCTAATACAAACCACGATGTGTAGGAGCTTCTCTTATCGCCGTAGAAATGGCGGGGAAGAAAAATGTAGTAATATCAAGGATTGTTAGATTCGTGCCAGGTGGTTTAAAGGGCAGAGACAAAAATGAGAAAAGGGCTGATCTGCAGGCCGAGGAGGTAATCTTCGAATAGTAATATTGAATTTTATGAAAGTTGAATATCCTGAATACTCATGCATATTTATAAGTTAAATGCATAATTTAAATTACAGCTCGACGATTACTATTCGGAGATTCAAGTTTAAAAAATATCAGTTTGTGCAAGATCCCTCATCATTTAACTTCTTTTCGAAGTTATAGAAATTCAGATATCTTTCTGTATAGATATCTTTTGTATTGTAGATATCTTTCTGAATACTCACGGTATTGAACTGAAATTTTTAAAAAGTTGCCCTATATATCGGGCTCTGAAGTTGTGAAAGAAAAATTAAGCTACGTGTCGCACATTCGCAGTAAAAAATTGTTTACTACAAATGTTAATATTTCCTGTAATATTCAAATTTTTAATTTTAGATTTTAATACCATCCTTCCTTTACATACTCTCAAGTATTCTGTAAGTTTATGAGCAAAAGAAATGAAGATTATTAAGGCATTTAAATATTATGCACCTGAAATTTAGAGGCCTGAAACAGAAACATTTTTTCAATGAATTCATTCATTAAAAAGCACTTTTTCAAAAAAAAGAACCTACATAATTGCTCGCACTGGAACTCCGTAACATTTAATGACATTGGGCTGAAATGATATCATAAAAATCTTTATCACTTTTAATAAGTCATTTAAATTGTACCTTTAACAATTAATCAATAATACTGTTACATGTAAGAATTTGAATTTCATAAATCCTAAGTTATAAATATCTGTAAATTATAAAAGAGAATTTTGAAGACACATTTACTGATAAAAAATATGACTGTGATAATTGTATGAAATATTGAAATAATTTCCACTTATATTAAGTAGCAGTTGCATCTTCAAAAATAATGAAATTATTGTTTTTTAAGCAACCTATTAGATATTTTTGTTTTTTATAAATTTAATTTTATAATGAATAGCAAAAAACGGAATGCATTATCATCCCTGTCATTCACTTAAGAGAACTTATTTTCTTTATTAGCAACATTTTCCCGAGTTATAAAATAGTCAAAATTTAATACAATTATGACAAAAAGTAAAACACTTTCTGCGACTACCATTCGAGAAAAACTTTAGCACACAATCAAAAATACAAGAAAACTAACAGAATTTTTTTTTCATAAAGCCGAAACATGCAAAGAAAAATACGATAAACAAACTATTCATATAATAATAAGAAGAAATCTTAAATATTTGAACAGTCAAACATACGCGTCTGCACTCTATAACGAGTAAAGTAAGTCTAACGCTTAGGCTTAAAACCAAACAGGTATATCTCGGGAAAATAATGCTAATAAAGAGAAATAAGTACTCACTTGAATTTCTGGGATGAAGTTATATTCTGTTTTGGATAATTCATTTATAAAATGAGAATATTAACATAGTTTTAAGATAAGAAAAAAGCTCACGAATCCCAAACATGACAGTGGTGACTACGGTGTGCTTTGGTAAGCAACTGACCAAAGAAGAAAGCGGACCGTCGGACCCAAATTGGAGGAAAGGGTCAGAGTTCCAGGCCCATAAAATTATTTTTTATTGCTCTCTCTAGGAGTCCCTGTCGGAACTCACACAACTCGTCCACAGCTAGGTCAGGTGAAAGGGCGTTCGCTACCTGCCCTAGGGAGCGATGTGCTTCTATTTTTTTCCTTTTAATCTACGCAACTGACAAGGAACCCTTTGAGCTCTTAGCTTACAGGCATATATAGGGTTTAACGTCTGGTAGCATGCTAATAATTTTTATATGAACGTAATGTCTCAAAAACGCTACGTACTACTTCAATGAAATTTGCTTTGTCGCTCTCTGACACCAAAATTAGGGATGTGTATCAAATTTTGAACCCAATCGGTTGAAGTAAAAGACTCAATCCACATACTCGAGTTACTTTTCTGAGCTACTAAATTTGTGTTAGTATTCAAAATATTCGAATTGAGAACACTCCAGTTGGTTTAATGAATGGATAAACTGTGGTACTTGAAGAATGAAAATTGTGATCTAATTCTATATCGTTTGATTTTATCATATATCTTAATATAATGCTTTTCATGCTTACTGCAAGAAGGAAAAGAGTCTCCTGCTTTCCTGAGTAAATTTTCAACTGTTTCAAGAGAGGCAATTGCTTTTCCCTTTTCTAAACAACCTAGCTTTTCAGGCCCTTCCGCAAAAGTCGTTGTCAAGAAACAGAAGAAGCAAAAAACTAAGGAGTAAAATTTTTCCCTGAAAAAAAATTAAATTTTAAAAAATAAAATGAATTAAAAATATGTATTCAAACAAGATTTTAGATATTTTTATGCATATTCACTTATCGAAAGTATTGCTACTAAAAGAAAATTGTAAAAGAATGAAGAGCTCATTGAAAATCTGGGCTGGTAAATGAAACACAGCCATAAACTGGATTGAAATCATATTTGTAGTATGTTTTTAATTTCTAATAAATGTTTATCAATGTTCTTTCTTTTGATATCCATCGCCCAAATCCTTCATAATATTCTATTCAGCGCCTCACGCATTAAAATTTTTAACTTTCGCAAGCAGATATTTGATTAAAATAACAACAATTTTGGTCCACTAAATTTTACATTTTTTTACAATAATGAAATAGTGCACTTTGAAAATTTCTAATTTTTATTATTACTTACATTTTAGTTTTCAATATATTTCAAAATTTATTAATATATATCATATAAAATCCTGTTATATATTTCATCAAGATCACGATGTTACGAATTTATATTTTAACAACTAGATATTTCATAAAAAAACTATACAATTAGTGCACTAATTTATTCAGTTTATGACAATAATAAAAGCGTGAACTTTAATTTTTTAAAATTTTTTATATTTAATAACTAATATAATAATTATCTTTAATAATTTATTATTATATTTTATATGATGTTGTTATATATTCTATCACATTCAATACCTGAGGAAGCTTGCATCTTGTATCATATTTATAAAAATTAAATTAAAATTTTATGAAAATATTAATGTATTGTATTGCTATCGGGAAGACACAGCTGAACATAGTTTTAGAATTCTAGTTCATTAACTAGTATATGAAAAGTCAATTCGAATAATTCATTTTTACTTGTATGGGACAACCAGAAACCGAGTTTCCCACCCCCTGCCGAAGAACCGGGGTCAATTCAAAAACGGCCGCCACGACAGCTGAGGTCGAAATCCAAATAGCCATCAACACACCGAAGAGCAAACCCCTCTCGAAGGTGGTACGTTCCGTCATTGGAGTGGGTTAACTCGAACCCACACTATTACTAAACGCGTCAGGGAAGCGAAACCCCGCTTATTTATCCGGTGTCTTCTCATCCGCGTAGTTGTGGTGGCCCTGATGGGGGTCGTGAATGAGAGAAATCAAGTTAAATAAAAGAATTTAGGATAAGTTTCACGAATTAGACGAAAAGTTATTTTGTTATGAATGACAAAGAAAACGCAGGGCAATTGTTTTAGTTTAAACCGTCCATAAAAAAAAATTGCATTATTTTCCCTCAGAACATCCATATTAGAACAAAACATTAGATGCATATTTTAAATACATATCTACTTATTTTTTTAAAAGAATTTATGTCCGTTGCTACTCGTCATATTAAAAACTGAATTGACTATATTTGGTTGGGAGAGTTTTAGTCAAATGAAGAGGAAAAATTTTCAAAGAATAATTATTCTAATTACCTTTTTTAAAATTTATAAATTAAAAAAGTATCTTCGATCATTCAAATAATGAAATAAATTTCATTATTTGAAAGATAGAAGTCAAAACAAAAGTGTAAAAGTATGAGGCCCTGAATATAATATGAACGTATCATGCTTTTCAGATTTTGTTACGACGTTCATATTTTGAATCAAAAAATTATTGGGCTTAGCGTGCTAAAAAAGCATGTTTTTGAATGCTTTGTTTTGAATTTTATTTCAAGTTTATTTGAGAATATTAACAAATTGAGCAATATACTATTGAAATTTTAAACAATCATATATTTAATAACTTGAATAAAACATTGATTTAAGTTAACAATAATTCTTTTAAATAAATCATGTTATATTTAAAATAAGAAATTTAAAAGGACTAATGGAACACTTAAAATGAGTAAAACATTTTTAACCATACAAAGATTGAAGTTTTTATAAATTAATTTGTAATTGTTACTTTATACAAGATAACTTACATGTTTCCAGTAAGCAGAATGCGTGACGAACAGAATATTGCACACGAAGAATAGTTTCAAATTGATTATTTCATTTATATCTCCTGATAATCATACTCGCCTTCTATTCAAATCATCTCATTTTTGATAAAATTGAGGATCTCTTGTTCTGACGTATTGCCATTCTATAAAAATACAGATAAGGTGTACTTGTCAACAAGTTTGAAAGATGCGTTAGCTCTTTCATTTGAGGGCGAACTTCGCAAATTCTCAAATATTTTTTATCTGAAACAGACTGCCGCTTTCCATTGTGATAAAGAGATGTATTTGTTTTAATGAGAGATTGCGTTGTGAAGCAATGGAAATCTTGCTAATTTAAAAGTTTCTAAAACTGCACTTAATTGACTAATTGAACTCGAATACCGCCATGAAAAGCGTTCATCGTCTTTCGTTTCAGAAATACAGAAATAAAACATCAAAAAATTGAATCTTATTTACTTATATATCAGTTACTGGATGAAAACCCGGCTTTTCTCGGGATCCATATTTTTCAAACACCGTCATCCTGTTTTTTTTAAAAGAATTATTGTCACCAACTTTCCCCAACAAAAGTAAATCTACTTTCAATCTTTTCTTCTTTACTTAAAACTTTCAAATACAGCCTTTTTGTAACCTTACAACAGTATGGTTTGAATGAAAATGCGAGAAAATTCAAAAAGAAAATTTAAAAAAATATATAGTTAAATAATTAATACAGATTTACTATTTGCAAATATATCTATACTGTATAACTTGGTTACTGCGAAGTTTCTTAGTGAAATGTTTTAATAATCAGATAAAGAAACTCTCGAGAACTTTCACTCGAGAGATTTCACTCGAAAGAATTTTGCTGAAGAAGAATGCTCGAACAAAAAGAATGCTTTTAACCTCAATTAGGGGAATAAAAACGTGAATTTGATGAAACAATAAATTAGTTTAAATTTGGTCGTCGTAAGTCCAACGGTGTGGACGTGCATAAAGAACCAAAAAACGAACAAACACACATAATTTCCTCTTTTATATGCATAGATAGTGAGTAATTTTTTATATTATCTATTATTAAAGTCATGATAAATAATAAATATAATAAACGTTAATAAGTTTGTACACAATTATGCTAAATCAAAATTTTAGATCACACTTTTGATTTGTTCAATGTGTGTTACTGTCAAAAGAAATTCGAATCTTTCATTCAAAAATTTGAAACGTTGTGCTGCATTAGTATTGCCGATCTAACGGGAACTTGGAATGTGACATTATAAGGAAGAATGGCGTCTGTTGGCATCCTTCATGCTAAGTCTTAAAATGATTCAGTTGCATAAGGGAAATCGCACATCTGCGGTACATGCAACACTCATGCAACAAACCTACACTAGCTGTTGCACGTAATTCATTAGAAGAATTATCGTTGGCACATCTATGTAATATAAAGAGGAAAGTATGTTTGTTCTTTTTAAGGTTCTTTATGAACAACCACACGGTTGGACTTGCGGAGACCAAATCTGTCACAGTGATGGTTTAGCCCCAGAGGGAACTAACGCTGCAAACATTTTTAAAAAATTCGAATTAGATTTTTATTTATTTAATTAATAACAAAAATTAAGCTATTTTTATACGTTTTTCGCCAATAACTTCTAAAATACTTATCGTACGAAAATTATTTTTACATCACCAACAAGAGCAAAACATTATCTTTTTAATCATACCAACATAATTGTTGTACAGTTTTTCTCTAACTGTAATTAACGTTCCAAATTTCATTTTAAACGCAATTTTTAACAATTTTTTCTATTGTTTCATCAATTCCTTTATTCACGTGTTTCTACCGCTGTTAAAGTTATGATAAGAAAATATTGCTTTCTTTCGCCATTGACTCCAATGGAGATTTCTTACTTCCATTGTTACTTCGTAGCATGCACTTAACTTCCGTTTTTATTTCGTAGCTTTCAATATGCCCTCAAATATGCAGTGACGTTAGTTTAGTTACTACGAAATGCTACGTTTAAATTTCACAAATTTTTGAATGATCCTAATCGTAGGCGTAGTGACTGGGTACTAAGGGAAGTATATATGCCAGTGCCATTCGCGCTTGCTAAGCAAATGACGATTGGGATAAAAAAAATTCATATTCCCTGGGCGCCACTTGCCACGCTGCGACACTGACCATGTTGACAAAACGTTATTAAGTTTGTGTTATTTTTAACGTCAAATACAATAAGGAGTCTAAAAATGCAATGTACAGAGCGCCGTTTACACAAGTAAAGGGTCTTATGATGAAGGAGGGGAGGAGTAAAAAAGTCATAGCCACTTACCCTCGGAACGCCACTGTCAGTATGTAAAGACATTAAAGGTTAACCGAGTCCCGTTCATACAAAAGGGAGAGGGCCTAGGGAGTTCAATGTTGTTCTATAAATTTTATATAAAAAAACACTATACTTTTCTTTAAATTTAGATGTTTTCTATAGATTCAAAATTGTTAATTAACTTACCTTATTTTACCAAATTTTTGGAAATTGAAAAATTACGTACGCTTTAAATAACCTAATTTTACACTATTTTTGGAAATAGAAAAATTAGGTACGCTTTAAATAATGTACATTATTGTCTATAAACAATTATGCTTTTATTCAACATCAATAATAGCCATAATATTCGGCATAATTTCGTTCCTTTGGCGCCCTGTTAAAATTTTCGTGCGATCATCACTATCAGCAAATTCCGATGCTTCAGAATCAAAAGCATCCGAAAAGAATACTGCCTTCTGAATCACACTTCCCAATTCTTAAAGACTTAAATCCTCTTTAGAACTTGAGCTGCTCATTTTACAAATATTAAACGCTGAAACACAATAAGCACTGAAACCCAATCCTTTAGAAACATGCTATAACGGAAAAAGTTTTTCTAAATCTACATGTTATGACTACATAAATTAAAAGCGTAGTGCTCCCATCTATGAAGTATCTGAGTAAATAAAAATTATATTGGCGAAATTAAAATCGGAATTTCCATAGCTTTCTATCGCAATCAAGAAAATCAACGAAAGACGTTACAGTGAAAAACTGTTTAATTAAGTTTAAAGAGTTATAAGTACTTAGATTTGAAAATATTTCTACCCCGAGCAACGCCGGGTTTTTAACTTAATCTCTGCTTTTTCGAAGTAAGTGTTTATGCCGGAGAGCCTTTATTAAGAATATTACAAACCTTTTTTCTGTAAATGGTTTAGCCAAATTTACATATTTTTTACTACAGAGATAGGAACTGCCATCTTAGAATGACTTTAAAATCACGAGAGAGGACTGTTGAGAGCCCACCACGGACATAACGACGTAAAATCTTTCTACCTATTAAATACCTACTAAATGTACTTTAATCATGCATAATTATTTTCTTTGTTTATGAAATTACTGATGAATACAAACTAAATACATTTGGATTTGTTATTATGTAAATATTTTTCCTCTAAGTCAATCGTTTAGCTTCTGACGATGAAAACCAGTCACGGTATCATTAAAATCTATAGAATTCGTATTCTTGTTCATGCGACTTTATTTAAAGCGCAATTAAGAATTCTTTCGACATGCTCGATCTCAAATAATTTTTAATTAATTTTGATCAGTAAAACTTTTTCTCCATTTGTTAGAAAAACTAGAGGTGATAATTAAATTATCATATGAAATTTAAAAAACTTGGATCTATCCACCAAACTC
>BGPR01041572.1:0-13575 GCA_013235015.1 Araneus ventricosus | reverse complement strand
TGGATTCTTCAGCAGCACTACACACAAACTTGAGTCTCGTCCCTCTATAAATAGAAAAATCTGCTAGAGTTCAAATTTGAAGCTAAAAGTTTAAAAATCAAAGAAAAGAGTTTACGTTGAACACAGACGATCCTAAATAACTTCTCTAATCTTAAAACAAGAGATCAGCTTGTCACGATTAATTTTGCAATACAAAATATTTTCGAGCCACAGTGGCTTAGCATTCTCGGTGGGTCTCCCAAGGTGGGACTCATTTGTATAGCGGCACTCAAATATATAATGAGCGGGGTCACCAAGGGCCCCGCATTCACAATAGGGGGGAGATAGTATTTTAAATCTGCTGAGATAGCATGGGAAAGGTCCATGTCCCGTAAGAAAGTATAAGATATATTTATTAAATATTAACATTTTTTCGTCCACACGAGGCACATAAGCCCTGATCCGGGTCCCTGATGCAGATTGGTATGGGATGTAACAATCATTCAACCCTCCAAAAAATTATTTTTAACTGTAATTTCAGCTATGAGTATGGAAGTGGGAGATTCATTAATTCTCCATTAGTGGTTGTCAGCTTGGCGAATTGGTCGGCGAGCGAATTTCTTGGGATCCCAGCGTGAGCTTTCACCCAGGTGAGCCCAACCAGTCTCTCCGCCAAGCGAAACTTATTTTTAATTGAATTAACAAAATTTGATTTTGTCCCGTGGCTCTTGAGGGCATCGATGGAGGACTTGCTATCGGTGAAGATATTAATTTTAGTATTATTCTCAACTGCCCAGTCAGCGGCCACTCCAAGAGAGGCCAACTCTGCCTGGAAAACAGTATTATTGGGTTCTAGTTTATGACAAATTGTTTTCTGCTGAATTTCTTTGTTGAGGGTTCACACGGAGAATCCAACACCACCAGTGATCTTGGACACGACCGTGTGCACCTTAAAAATATTATCGTCCAGTTTCTCCGGTAGATTTAAAACCCTGACATACAGGGGGATATCGGAAAGCAACAAATAGTGTTACAATTTATCCAATTCAATTGCTCCATCGAGCCCTCTTGAGCGACAGGACCAAATTTAAAACTTGAAATATTCATAATTGGCCTTAAGATGTAAAGGAGAGAGGCCGGACAGGACATTAAGCTCCTGTGTGGCAGTTGTTCTATATGGTCTCGGAAGTTTTAAAAGAAAAACTCTTTGAATGACGTGAAGACGATTAATTTGTACGACAGTAAAGGTTCAACACCAAACGCCAGCGCCATAGAGTAAATCCGGTTCAATAACACTAAAATACGAAAATTTTACTAAATGTTTGTTTATATTCCAGTTTACCTTCATGAACTTATTAAAATTGTTTGTCAGTTTTTAAATCGTTTTATGAAGGGGCAATATATTATTGGACAATATATGATTTTAGTATTATTCTCAACTGCCCAGTCAGCGGCCACTCCAAGAGCGAACAATCGACCCCTTGATTAGTCCTTTTATTTTTGAGAACCCCCTTTTGTTATATCTTCCCTACCCTCACCTCAGCACAAAAAAAGATTTTATTAATAACGCCAACGGCTTAGGTTAGCTTAAGAGTCAAACAAATCTAATGGACTTAATAAAATTTGTAGGAATCATTTTTGACTTGACATTTTATTCCATATTTTAAAAAATAGTATTAGTTGAGAGCTAACAATTAACTACTCAAGTACAAGAAATTAATTTACTTCTTTCTCTTTCTTATTTCGTGAATGGGCTTTCGGACTCGTACAATTTTCGCTTGCATTTTTCATACGAACATGAGAAAAAGAAATTCTAGAATTTTCATATGTTTTGTGTTTTCTGCCATTACCAAGATCGCTTTCGCGTACCCTTAACTGGTCCTCAGCGTACCTCCAGGGGTACGTGACCACAGGTTGAGAAACTCTGTTTTAGATTATGATAGACAGTTAACTTGTACTCTTTTAGGAACTTGTTCTCTTCTTGCACTCATGCACCTGCCTTAATAACATTTCTGTGATCTCTTAAAATTTATCTTTCTTTTAAACGAAATGATGTTGAGTTGAAACATCCATTAAAAGATTAATCCCTTGGTCCTCAGCAGTTCTTATCTAAAAGTACTTTAGAGAATTGGTAATCTCAAAAATAGATCCAGAAGTTCAATTATTCTTTGGCCACCTAACTCGGTGCAGAGTTCTACGAAAATGGAGTTTCACTTTCTTCAAATATTTTACAAATATTAGTTCATATGCATTCAAAATTTAATTTGTGAACCAAATCCAATTTTTCTGAGTCTTTACTTAAAATTCTAAGGAATTCTAAAGCAGTGAATTTGTACTGTTTTAGGAGCCTGTTCTCTTCCTACACTCGTGCATCTGCCTCAATAACATTTCTGTGATCTATTAAAATTTATTTTTTTTAAAGCGAAATGATGCTGAGTTGAAACATCCATTAAAAGATTAATACCCTGGTCATCAATATTTCTGATCTAAAAGTAATTTAGAGAATTGGTAATCTCAAAAATAATTCAGAGATTCAATTATTATTTGGCCACCTAAACTTGCTTCAGAGTTCTACGAAAACAGAGTTTCACTTTCTTCAAATATCTTACAAATATTAGTTCATATGTATTCAGAATTTAATTTGTGAACCAAATCTGCCTTAATTGCATTTCTGTGATCTCTTAAAATTTGTCTGTTTTCAAAAGCGAAATGATGCTGAGTTGAAACATGTATTAAAAGATTAATCCCCTGGTCGTCAGAATGTTTGCTCTAAAAGTAGTTTAGAGAATTGGTAATCTCCAAAATAAATTCAGAAATTCAATTATTATTTGCTCACCTAAGCTTGCTGCGAAATTCTAAGAAATAATAATTTAATTTTCTTCGAATGTCTTACAGATACTATTTTATATGTATTCAAAATTTAATTTACGAACCAAATCCAGTGTTTCTGAGTTTTTACTTAAAATATGTGCATCTATTAATTATTAATATTATTAGACACATTACTTTTATGATTAATTTTATCATACAATATGAAAAGAAAAAAATTGAAAACTTTCCACTTGATATGCTTCTGTTAATAATGAATATTTAATAACAAGAATACATTATGTTTCTTTGAAAATGCATAATCTATTTCCCAGCTTTGTTTATTTAAGAGAAATGCTGGCTTTTAAGAAATGTTTTGCGTTCCTCGAATTGCAAGAAAAACATTTTCAAAATTTGTCAGAGCCAACACAAAAGGACAAAGAAAACTAATTTTCGCGCGCACGAGATTCTTCTGGGAAATGAATGCAATCACTTTCTTCAGTTTCTCACTTTGGAACAAAGAAACTTTTAAAAGGAGGTTTCTTCGTAAATGATAAGAAGGACATTTCTAGTTCTTGGAATACTGAAATTTAAAAGAGTCATTTGCTTGTAATAAATTCCAAAACCAAATAAACAACTTCATCGATTAATCGATTTCTTTAGTTTTGTAATGATAGCAATACATTAGAATCTATATCAAATTCAAGGTGATGGAGAAATAAATGGAGAGGAAAGACAACTTAAAATAATTCTGAAATAAACCAAGAATTCTTGGTTTATCATAATGTTCGGGATAAAGGACAGCGTTTTTAGCTTTATGCCAGCACTGTTCGCAGAAAACATTATGATTTCACTAATTTTTTAGCGGTTCGTATAGATTTTACTTACCCTGATGAGCATCTATACGCTTTTACCGATTAAGTGCAGTCTGTCCATTTTATTTCAACATTTATTGATTTTCATGACATTTATATATATATATATATATATATATATAATATCATGGTTTCAGTGAGGTATAAAAGTGTGATTCCAAAGTAGACAGCAGTCGTTGATGGAAGATGAAAAGTTTCTTTATTTGATTGATAAGTTTCAGCTGATTAGGGTAGAATTTAGAATAATATGAAGCCATGATTAAAAATATAAACGCAAAGCGCGGTCACCGGCGACAAGAAAAGAAAACAGGCGTCTGGTACGAAGGTTACATGATTTTAAAAAGAGAGAGTTGCACAATCGCAGCGAGATGAAGTAGTATTGCCAAAGAGGGGAATTCCCGAACGTTAGACCGGTTGAAACGGGATAATTGTGTGTTAGGGCTTAAGGAGAAATAATAATACGGATTAAATTTTGACTAGCGTTTTTTAAAATCAGGAAAGTGTTAATTATATATATATATATATATATATATATATATATAATGCAAGTAAATTAAATGGTAAATAATTGGAAAACTTTCCCTTTTCTTCTTGTTATCGCAGGAAACTACTTTCCAAATCTGACTTGGAAATAAAAGGGCTACATTATTAACCGAACGCTTGATACTTGTTGCCATCGGTTGTTATAAAGGAAACGTATACTTAGATACTCTTTTTGTAAAATTACCGTTGAAATATAATTCCAGCGAGTTTATGATGAAATTTAGAAGCGTCTCTAATGGGTAGCTAGGCGATAATGGATTAAATTAAGAAAAAAAGTGGCTGATCATCACTCTCGGAATTCTAAACAAATTTTTTCTACAAGAATGAGTTTTCAATTTAGTTGGATTAATATCTTGTTTAGAAAATAGGGACCTCTTAATTTCATTTCGAACCGTAGTACGGTGAAGATGGCGCCACATGATCCGGCATCCCATTATCCAAATCTCCACGCTACACCAATGTGAGGACGTGCTAAATGTCCATTGCTATCTGCCTGAACCGTAAACCAGATGGAGGTCAGTATAATACGTATTCCTTGTTCATGTAGTTAGTCATCATGACCAAACTGAAAAAAGACGGACTACTCCTCGGGCCTATCAAGCCAATGGCCGTGTTTCCATCTCTGCGCATGCGCTTCGTTACGGCGTCAGACATTGTGGCCGGTAACAGACTGACTGATATCTGTCTTCGCTCTCTTCCAGATTCACAACCTTCATACGTTTTCTCAGTTTTCAGAGATTAAACGCCATTTGCTACACCATGTTTCATTTAAATTGTTGTTCCTATTGATGTGTACTAACAACTTTTTGCCGTCGGAGTATCTGAGAACACTGTAGACGATTTTAACAAAAAGAGATTGATTTGAATTATTCTAGTCTATCAGATATATTCATAATACACTAAAACCCTGTTAGCCGAAACCAGCTTTATCCGAAATGTCTCTGAAATCGCAAATTCAAAAAAACATATACTGTACTCAACGGAATTAATCGCGAAGGGGAGCTTTTTTTACAGTGATATCCCTACTTTTTTTAAGCCTCCCCAAGAAGGTCAATGATTTATTTATTTATTTACAACCCGCTCCGGCCCAGCCTAGCCAAGAGGGTGTAAGGCCTTCCACAGGTCGGAGGGGAAACATAAAATACAAGAAATGAATTACATTAAAAAAGAATTTACAAAGAACCCCAAGGGGTGAGCAGAACAATTGAAAAATCATCGTTTACAACAATGAACTAAAAAAAAAGATAAAGAACAAAACACAAAAAGATAAAGAGCAAAAACACAGAAAGCTTAACATTAAAAACACAAAAAGATTAAGAGAAAAAACAAAACGCAAAAATTCAAAGAGCAAAAATGCAAAAAATTAAACATTAAAACACAAAACACACACAAAAAATAAAGATAACCAAATTAAAATCAATAGAAATTAAAACCAAACAGTTACAAACCAAAATCGAAAGACAATAAGCATTGCAAAAACTACACAAAAGCGCAGAAGCACACAAGAGATCTAACAAAAACTTTACAATGGACAAGATAACAATTTAAAAGAAAACAAAGCAATTCCTAAAACCGTCGAAAACTCGAGAACAGTTAACCCAGCATTAGAATGACAGAATGTCAGTGATTAATTTTAGAACGCTAAAATTAAAATTAATGGGTATTAACAATATTAATTACAAAATTGTTTGCCTGTGTCTGTCAGGCGCATTGAGCCCGAACTTAATAAGGTTCAAACTAAACTAAAATTCTTGTCAGGAGTCAAAGATTGTGGCCCTAGAGGCCGTGCGCTTCGCCCACCCATCCCATCCCATCCCTATCTCTAAAATTGTAGCCTACAAGGAGCGTTTCGTTTGAATTCGTTTTATACTCAAACAATTCGGAATTACATGCTATAATTAGATACAAAATAGTAATAGATGTCAAATTCAATTTTTAACCGAAAAAATCATTATCCGAAACGGGTTCCTCCCGTTTTGTTCGGTTAACTTGGGTTGCACTGTTTTCACGAATAACAAAATCTAAAGCAAATAGATAATATTCAGCAAAATTATTGCAACATTTCAATCGTTTTATTCTGGAATGCTTCAACACATGGAACGTTGCTCAAACCATAAAATGTTATTCTGTTACTGGTACAGAGAAAGTGAATAATTATAGTTCAATATTATCATCATTATTTTCTAACATTATAATAGTCTGAAAACTAACAATTAATTGGGTATATCAAACGGAAAATAGAATATTTCAACAAGGCGCAGCCAATTAGATTGCAAGGAAGACAAAAGTTTCCGCTTGAAAACAATTCTCCGAAAATAATGTTAGTAACTAATGCTATATATTTCGAGGAAACATGCTAGTAGCTAGCGCAGCCTAATTAGCCTCGGGGCCCTAATTGGGTTTCCTCTTCCGTGAGAAATATCTCAGTTTTGATTTGAAGAAATTACGCTGGGTGGATCTCTGCTTTCACAGGAACTGAATTTCTATAACGGCAGTTTCATTAAAAATGTGAGTTATTTATAGACTGATTGTGTTGAAATCATTCTTATAGCAGTATACTGTTTCTGATGTCATGGGTAAGGAGCGTTCACGAAACGACTGAATTTAAAAGCGTCACCAAAAGTATACATTCGTAACATTAAAAGGCATAAGAATTAAGTTCTCATATTTGTAATTTTTGATAAAAGATTAGAGCTAGTGTGTGCATACATACATACAGGGTGTCCTAAAAGTTGTTTACATACTTTAAGGGTAGGTTAAGCATGCAGAAACAAGTCATTTTTAAAATAGAAAATAAAGTTGCCGCTACAAGGGGTCATTGTCAGTGGGTAAGGTAAAAGAAAATGATACACTAGGTAAAGTGTACAACACAGGTTAACCCTCTGATTTCTAAGGCCATTGAAATAAAGGGACTTCAAAATATGGGAACGTCCGAGCTCCTCTATCAAAGATAAAGGAAATTCACTTTCCCCGTCAAAAACCACAATGACAGCTTGCATTATCCGAATTGTAAGAAAACTCCCCTCTTCCCCAAACACATCTGGGCGAGCCACTCTAAGGCTATGCGCATACATGCAATTATTAATCGGGCAACAGTTTAGTTGCATGTTAAAAGACCATGGGCTCAAGTTAGAGTGCGCATACATGCAACTTTATAGATCGGCAACTAAACAGTCGTAAAACCACAGCGATCGTCTTTTGATTAAAGAATCGCACAACTATCGTAAAGTACATGGGTTTCTACTGGAGAGCGCATACATTCAACTAAACAGTTGCTCTGCTCTGTTCATTCAAGGGGTGAAGGTCACAAAGCGAGCTCAGAAATTGGCGCGTTAACTAGACGGGGCGTTTTAAAGAAGCGCGTGCGCTATTCTTAAAATAATTTAGCTCTAAAAATGGCTGAGATTATTAGGATTGATATGGAATTATTGATTGAGTGTATAGAAAGAAGGCGTGCGCTATATTTATTATCAGTTATTACTTTTAAAATAAATAATAAATTTGCATACTTTTAATGATTGTTACTCCATTTTTATTAATAATGCATGTGTTTTATTACATAATTTTAATTAGCTCAATTGGTATTTTCTTAGTTGATATTTCAGATGCTTTGAAATCAGTAGTTTTAATTTTATCCTTTATATTATTTATCTCTCTTTGTCAACATCCCTTTTTCTCAACTAAGCGATGAATCAGATATCATTGAATATGACTTTTTAAAAGACTTCAATGAAAACGTAGTCATTTTACGTTTCAAAATTTGAGTGAAAAAAAATTTTGAGTCACAAGAGAAGCTGTCACTTGGGCAAACTTAATCTAACTCATGTGACCTGTGCTATAAACATTTGAAAACTATGAAACATTTTTTTTAACATTTGTTAAATATGAAACATTTATTTACTCAATATACTTCAATAATAGACAAAATATTTTAATTATAGTGATGTGCGCTTTTTGGAATGAGCTAGTGATATTTAGAATCGTGTCGCATTCTATGTTTTTCGTATTCATTGTGTACTAGCCATCTTCGGCGACTAGCTTGCTCACCGGGAATATAATTTCAATGGAATCTCTTATGCATAATTTAATATACATGGTTCCCTTAACAATTTCAAATTGTGATAGACATTTAATCCATGTTCTTTCAGTAGATTTACACCTGTTCTGTTCATTGTCTGCATGAACGTCCCTAATAGAGTCAAGTGACTGGTTGTGTCATGCAACATCAAACTGCACATTGTTGGCATCAACTTCACTCTTATTCCTCTTGCAAAATATATATTAAATTTTAACTTTAAAATGGCGCGGCACATTTTACTTCCAGCCTCATATTAACTGGATGAAAATGTGCTGATTAAAACATAGCATTAAACATTAAGATATTGCCTTATCTTTCAACTATGATGGAGAAACACGCAATTAAATGTTTGTTTAAACAATGAAAACGGTTTGAATTGCGTTGCAACAATGAAGAGTATTGTAGTAAATTATGCCAAAAAATATTTTTAAAAATTCATTAAAATTAGAGAAAATATTGTACGGCAACTTAATTGATATCATTGAAAAGGTAATTTTTTGCACTTTCAAGATGGCGTTATGCTGTAATATTTTCGGAAGTTATAAAGGAAAAACGCCAAAATTTCGCTTAATATTTAATTAAAATTCTAATTAAAATTTTTAAAAAGGGCTCCGAGGTGCACATTCCCACCCTCCAAAGTATGTTTGTGCCAAATTTAGTGGCTCTAAGTCCAGTGGTCTGACCTGTAGAGCGCCAAGACACACACACACATTCTCCTTTATTATCAGTAGAGTAGTAGTCGGCTACTTTACTCTGAAAAAACTGATGTACTTTGATAAATTGTTCCGCGAACTATTTGTAAATTGAATATAGATATCAAATTCGAATTTGGTTAATTTGAAACTGAGGGATCCACAATGAAAATTAGATGTATCCAAAAGTTCGAATTAAGAAAAATTGGGTTTAAAAACAAACACAAGAGATAAAGATTTATTTTAAAGTTTTAATGAATATTACGTAATTAATTAATAAACAGTAAATAATTTCGATGTATAAAGCAATATTAGTTATTCCAATAAATAAAAAAGTAATTTAAATAAAGAAATATATGTACAGCACCTAGGTGCAAAAATTGAGTAATTATTTTTTAATTAAATACATAGAACAGGAGCTAAGAGCGAGTTCTTGAGTTAATTATAGGCCTTAAAGATAATTCGCTGGCACTTAAAAGATACGGACGTATTTAACTAACGAAAACAATTCAGAAATGAGCACGATTTCAGTTTTGACCTAAAATTAACCTAATAAATTCGAATTATAGGCTTATGTACAGAACTCGCCTATTACTAGTAATAGGCGAATCATCAAAGCATTTGATAAAGAAAGAAATCAATGAAAACGAAAGTTCACCATCCAGTCTAATCATTGAAATGATAGCTTCGTGAGCTGAAAATGAATTCGAGAAAAACTAAATTGTATCACTATAAAAAAATCATTTTGGAGCTCGCAGCGCTTGCGCAGTGCGTGAAAAGACAGCCAGAGCATCCAAAAATGGAGAATCGAAAGAGATTAAAAATCGCATGTATGCAACTAAACAGTTTAGTCGCCGTGAAATCGCGCGGTGCAGGCAATCCGACTAAACTGTTTAGTTGCGGAAGGAATTGCCTGTATGCGCTTAGCCTTACGAAGAAAAGATGCGCCGAGGGTGTGAAATCAATCACACTTAATGAAAGGGGGTGGAAATTTCAGAGTGACATTCGGACGGCTATCGTCTTTTGCTTGAAGGGACGTATGGGACGGTCCCGCATCGATAGAGATAATGGAATACAATAAGGGAATTATACGGGGTGGATCTCTGTAACTCAAGTCTTTCCACAGGAACCGAATTTCTGTATTTACAATGACGCAACAACCCATTTGCAAGAATAATAACATGCGAATCTTGCATTGTTTCAGACGTCAAGTCCTTTGGAGATTTACTTTAAGTAGTCCAAAGGTTTGTTGTTGATATTGGTCCTACGTGCCATTATTGTATTTGTCATGAGGCCTACGACTTGTAATGGTGTTGTTCTGTATGCCTGACCTACCCTTAAAGTTTATAAGCGAACTTTTGGGACAGCCTGTATAACACTCATAATGGCGCAAAATGCAGAGTCACTACAATTACTTTCGATTCTGTTTTATTATATGATTTGGGAACTGTTTTTGCTTCACGGTCACTCTCTTTCTCACAGTATAGCCACTTTTATTTTCTCGTATAAGAAGTATACTGAGAAAAAGTACTGTAATTGTCAAAAAATTCGATCTCAAGATTTTGAAGACTCTACACGTTTTAGACCGCCCTGAGTTCGTAAAGGAAACATTTTCGGAATTATCTTGGTCTGTCTGTGAACATGATAATTTAGAAACGCTATAGCTAGATGGGTTAAATTTGGTATGCCATCTTAAGTCTAAAATTATTAATTTCTTTAAATAAAGGACGAAATCAGTGTACCTCTTTGGTTTCGAGAATAAAAGTATTACTTCCCAGAGGACTTTCTACCTTACTTTTTGAACTGTCCTCATTGTCTGCTTTTTGAACTAGCCTGTTATTTCTAAAGTAGATAAAAACTATCATTTTGCTTGACTTTATATTTGTTTATTGTATACGTCGATAAATCACTCTTCAAGCAAAGTATTACAGCGGAAGTTCACTTTTTCAGTTTAAGAGTGGCAGAATAAGTCTTATTTTATTATTTCAATTGTTAGTACATTGCATCAATAAATAAGCTAGAAGCTACATCATTATTGCACTGATGACATTATGCTGCATACTCCATTAATTATTTAGGAAATCGTCAAAAAGTTATGTAACCGAAGAATAACCAAAAATATTAGAATCTCTTCTTCTAGTTTCTGGGGAATAATTTAATTAAAAATAAATGACTTCTTTTATTGTTTTGAATGGCATTCATATAATATTAATTTCATAGCATAGAGATAATTTCTTATCAATTGCCTAAAGAACTTCCCCCAAAATGATAACATATTCATTTTACTTTTCTTTCAGCTTCAAGCAATGCGATTAAATATTACCCAATAAGGCTGATTTACAAGTGTTTCATAACAAATAGAAAAATTGAGCGCCGTTATGCAATAGACAACTAATTCCAAATCAAGATTTTAAGATGTAGGAATTTTCGCAAAATTCTCCGAGAAAAAAATTTCGATGCTGCGTTTTTCGAAAATGAATTATTGCATTATTAATCTGTTGTGAAACGGACTGCAGTCCGTTTGATTTTGTATGGAGAATTAAAAACATTTAAGTGCAATTTCCAGTACCGAATCCGTAACCCATGTGTTGGTAGTTGGTTTCTGATTGCATAACTGTATCTACCTGCTGTTGCTGTATGTGGTTTTAATATTCATTTTTCTGGTTAATATTTCACGAATATCCTAAATGTTTGATCAAATTATCTGATATCCAAGAACACATTATTTTGGAAAGAATCGCATATAAATAAATCATTAGACTGTATTCAATTATGAATTTGAACGATGCTCTTTATAATGTTTCCCTGTTATATCAACAAAATAAAATATTTTACTTACAGTCCATCCAGTTGGATGACTGAGAGCCTTTTTTTCGTTGTAATACAATGAATTTTAAATGAATAATTTTATTATAATTTCACATGCGGGAGTGCTTTTTCCTCGACATTTTCTAAAACTTACACAGCATGGCGCGTTTTGTGCCAATTTTCGTCGTATAGTGAAGAACTCTTCCCTTTGGCTAGTTGGTTCCGAATTTTATGGAGATGTACAGTGTTTGTGGCAAGATCACATGATCCCAAAGATGGGACAAAAAGTAAAGAATAATTGGGAATATCTCAACAAAAACTAAAGCTACCAAAGCAAACTTTATTTACAAGAATACTAAACCTAACACTATGTTACTACATAGTCGCCATTGTTATTGATATACTTATCATAAAGAGACACACGTTTTTCAATATAGGTATTACTCATCTGCCGCCAATAACTGAAGCCATCAAGTCACTGCTTCTTTAAGCTCGTCATCGCTTTAGAAGTGCATTTACCCGACAACTCCTTCATTTTTGAGAAGAGAGGAACATCACTAGGTGCCAAGTCGAGACTGTAAGGAGGATGATCAATAAAGTGTCACTTGCAACAGTGCAATTTTTGTGTTGCTGTAGCCGCCCGAGGCTGAGCGTTTTCATGAATCAACGCAATCCCTGCAGACAATATTCTACGTCTCTTGTTTTGGATAGTGCGCCGAAGAGTTTTTTGACTACAGAACGAAAGTTTTTTTCGGAGGAACATACTTCCAAAGTGATGAAGCGCTTAAGAAGCAAAAATTTAATTTCATGGCTTTAGTCTATGGCCTCAGATGAGTGTAATTTCGACATCGAAAAACTTGTGCATCTTTATAATAAGTGCTTCAATAATAATGGCGGTTATGTGGAAAAGCAGTGTTAGGCTTAGTGTTGTAACAAATAAAGTTTTGTTTTAGTATCTTTCGCTTTTATTGAGACACACCCAATCGTTCTTCACTTTCTGGACGACCCTCATATAAATATTGGAAACAATAGGAAACGTTTTATTTAATTTTGAGATTTATTTTGAGGATTGGTTCGGCTGATACAACCTCGTTTCTTCACAAATAAATTACCAAAAAGAATTTCAAGAATTATCTGAAACAGAGCATTATCTTTTTCCATTTTTAGAACTCATCCATGAAGTATTTTAAAAGAAGAGCCTTCAGATATTTACTGACGTCTGCTCATGTTTTTTCACGACTTTGAAGTAAAGATTCCTAATGTATTCTAAAGAAATGATGCAAAAATAAATTGTAGTGAAACACATTTATACTATTTTCTAAGAACTAGTGATTTTTTTAAATTTATATTAACTGAATTTCTGAATATTCTTCATTTCCTTCTCAATTAATAACATAAAACAAATGCAGATTTCGTAATTTACAGCTTTCATGTGATCGAAAATTGGCCATGTCAATTCAATACTGGAATCCAGTGTTCATTTTGTAGGTGAAAAGTGACTCGAAGCCACAGCCTAGTTTAAGACAAACTAGTATATACTGATTAACGTTTATAATGTAATTGCAATGTCATTTGTATTAACCCCATTTAATCTTTGAAACAAGAAGTGAGAAGTTGGACAAAGTATAAGAACGCTATTGAAACAACAGCAACCAATTACAGAATTAAACCAGCAACAACTAATTACAGTATTAAAACAACAACAACTAATTACAGAACAAAAGCAGAAGCCAAAACACTTTATCTAAGTTACTAATACACATTTCACTAATTATATAAAGGTTGATGGATC
>BGPR01041571.1:0-13575 GCA_013235015.1 Araneus ventricosus | reverse complement strand
GATCCATCAACCTTTATATAATTAGTGAAATGTGTATTAGTAACTTAGATAAAGTGTTTTGGCTTCTGCTTTTGTTCTGTAATTAGTTGTTGTTGTTTTAATACTGTAATTAGTTGTTGCTGGTTTAATTCTGTAATTGGTTGCTGTTGTTTCAATAGCGTTCTTATACTTTGTCCAACTTCTCACTTCTTGTTTCAAAGATTAAATGGGGTTAATACAAATGACATTGCAATTACATTATAAACGTTAATCAGTATATACTAGTTTGTCTTAAACTAGGCTGTGGCTTCGAGTCACTTTTCACCTACAAAATGAACACTGGATTCCAGTATTGAATTGACATGGCCAATTTTCGATCACATGAAAGCTGTAAATTACGAAATCTGCATTTGTTTTATGTTATTAATTGAGAAGGAAATGAAGAATATTCAGAAATTCAGTTAATATAAATTTAAAAAAATCACTAGTTCTTAGAAAATAGTATAAATGTGTTTCACTACAATTTATTTTTGCATCATTTCTTTAGAATACATTAGGAATCTTTACTTCAAAGTCGTGAAAAAACATGAGCAGACGTCAGTAAATATCTGAAGGCTCTTCTTTTAAAATACTTCATGGATGAGTTCTAAAAATGGAAAAAGATAATGCTCTGTTTCAGATAATTCTTGAAATTCTTTTTGGTAATTTATTTGTGAAGAAACGAGGTTGTATCAGCCGAACCAATCCTCAAAATAAATCTCAAAATTAAATAAAACGTTTCCTATTGTTTCCAATATTTATATGAGGGTCGTCCAGAAAGTGAAGAACGATTGGGTGTGTCTCAATAAAAGCGAAAGATACTAAAACAAAACTTTATTTGTTACAACACTAAGCCTAACACTGCTTTTCCACATAACCGCCATTATTATTGAAGCACTTATTATAAAGATGCACAAGTTTTTCGATGTCGAAATTACACTCATCTGAGGCCATAGACTAAAGCCATGAAATTAAATTTTTGCTTCTTAAGCGCTTCATCACTTTGGAAGTATGTTCCTCCGAAAAAAACTTTCGTTCTGTAGTCAAAAAACTCTTCGGCGCACTATCCAAAACAAGAGACGTAGAATATTGTCTGCAGGGATTGCGTTGATTCATGAAAACGCTCAGCCTCGGGCGGCTACAGCAACACAAAAATTGCACTGTTGCAAGTGACACTTTATTGATCATCCTCCTTACAGTCTCGACTTGGCACCTAGTGATGTTCCTCTCTTCTCAAAAATGAAGGAGTTGTCGGGTAAATGCACTTCTAAAGCGATGACGAGCTTAAAGAAGCAGTGACTTGATGGCTTCAGTTATTGGCGGCAGATGAGTAATACCTATATTGAAAAACGTGTGTCTCTTTATGATAAGTATATCAATAACAATGGCGACTATGTAGTAACATAGTGTTAGGTTTAGTATTCTTGTAAATAAAGTTTGCTTTGGTAGCTTTAGTTTTTGTTGAGATATTCCCAATTATTCTTTACTTTTTGTCCCATCTTTGGGATCATGTGATCTTGCCACAAACACTGTACATCTCCATAAAATTCGGAACCAACTAGCCAAAGGGAAGAGTTCTTCACTATACGACGAAAATTGGCACAAAACGCGCCATGCTGTGTAAGTTTTAGAAAATGTCGAGGAAAAAGCACTCCCGCATGTGAAATTATAATAAAATTATTCATTTAAAATTCATTGTATTACAACGAAAAAAAGGCTCTCAGTCATCCAACTGGATGGACTGTAAGTAAAATATTTTATTTTGTTGATATAACAGGGAAACATTATAAAGAGCATCGTTCAAATTCATAATTGAATACAGTCTAATGATTTATTTATATGCGATTCTTTCCAAAATAATGTGTTCTTGGATATCAGATAATTTGATCAAACATTTAGGATATTCGTGAAATATTAACCAGAAAAATGAATATTAAAACCACATACAGCAACAGCAGGTAGATACAGTTATGCAATCAGAAACCAACTACCAACACATGGGTTACGGATTCGGTACTGGAAATTGCACTTAAATGTTTTTAATTCTCCATACAAAATCAAACGGACTGCAGTCCGTTTCACAACAGATTAATAATGCAATAATTCATTTTCGAAAAACGCAGCATCGAAATTTTTTTCTCGGAGAATTTTGCGAAAATTCCTACATCTTAAAATCTTGATTTGGAATTAGTTGTCTATTGCATAACGGCGCTCAATTTTTCTATTTGTTATGAAACACTTGTAAATCAGCCTTATTGGGTAATATTTAATCGCATTGCTTGAAGCTGAAAGAAAAGTAAAATGAATATGTTATCATTTTGGGGGAAGTTCTTTAGGCAATTGATAAGAAATTATCTCTATGCTATGAAATTAATATTATATGAATGCCATTCAAAACAATAAAAGAAGTCATTTATTTTTAATTAAATTATTCCCCAGAAACTAGAAGAAGAGATTCTAATATTTTTGGTTATTCTTCGGTTACATAACTTTTTGACGATTTCCTAAATAATTAATGGAGTATGCAGCATAATGTCATCAGTGCAATAATGATGTAGCTTCTAGCTTATTTATTGATGCAATGTACTAACAATTGAAATAATAAAATAAGACTTATTCTGCCACTCTTAAACTGAAAAAGTGAACTTCCGCTGTAATACTTTGCTTGAAGAGTGATTTATCGACGTATACAATAAACAAATATAAAGTCAAGCAAAATGATAGTTTTTATCTACTTTAGAAATAACAGGCTAGTTCAAAAAGCAGACAATGAGGACAGTTCAAAAAGTAAGGTAGAAAGTCCTCTGGGAAGTAATACTTTTATTCTCGAAACCAAAGAGGTACACTGATTTCGTCCTTTATTTAAAGAAATTAATAATTTTAGACTTAAGATGGCATACCAAATTTAACCCATCTAGCTATAGCGTTTCTAAATTATCATGTTCACAGACAGACCAAGATAATTCCGAAAATGTTTCCTTTACGAACTCAGGGCGGTCTAAAACGTGTAGAGTCTTCAAAATCTTGAGATCGAATTTTTTGACAATTACAGTACTTTTTCTCAGTATACTTCTTATACGAGAAAATAAAAGTGGCTATACTGTGAGAAAGAGAGTGACCGTGAAGCAAAAACAGTTCCCAAATCATATAATAAAACAGAATCGAAAGTAATTGTAGTGACTCTGCATTTTGCGCCATTATGAGTGTTATACAGGCTGTCCCAAAAGTTCGCTTATAAACTTTAAGGGTAGGTCAGGCATACAGAACAACACCATTACAAGTCGTAGGCCTCATGACAAATACAATAATGGCACGTAGGACCAATATCAACAACAAACCTTTGGACTACTTAAAGTAAATCTCCAAAGGACTTGACGTCTGAAACAATGCAAGATTCGCATGTTATTATTCTTGCAAATGGGTTGTTGCGTCATTGTAAATACAGAAATTCGGTTCCTGTGGAAAGACTTGAGTTACAGAGATCCACCCCGTATAATTCCCTTATTGTATTCCATTATCTCTATCGATGCGGGACCGTCCCATACGTCCCTTCAAGCAAAAGACGATAGCCGTCCGAATGTCACTCTGAAATTTCCACCCCCTTTCATTAAGTGTGATTGATTTCACACCCTCGGCGCATCTTTTCTTCGTAAGGCTAAGCGCATACAGGCAATTCCTTCCGCAACTAAACAGTTTAGTCGGATTGCCTGCACCGCGCGATTTCACGGCGACTAAACTGTTTAGTTGCATACATGCGATTTTTAATCTCTTTCGATTCTCCATTTTTGGATGCTCTGGCTGTCTTTTCACGCACTGCGCAAGCGCTGCGAGCTCCAAAATGATTTTTTTATAGTGATACAATTTAGTTTTTCTCGAATTCATTTTCAGCTCACGAAGCTATCATTTCAATGATTAGACTGGATGGTGAACTTTCGTTTTCATTGATTTCTTTCTTTATCAAATGCTTTGATGATTCGCCTATTACTAGTAATAGGCGAGTTCTGTACATAAGCCTATAATTCGAATTTATTAGGTTAATTTTAGGTCAAAACTGAAATCGTGCTCATTTCTGAATTGTTTTCGTTAGTTAAATACGTCCGTATCTTTTAAGTGCCAGCGAATTATCTTTAAGGCCTATAATTAACTCAAGAACTCGCTCTTAGCTCCTGTTCTATGTATTTAATTAAAAAATAATTACTCAATTTTTGCACCTAGGTGCTGTACATATATTTCTTTATTTAAATTACTTTTTTATTTATTGGAATAACTAATATTGCTTTATACATCGAAATTATTTACTGTTTATTAATTAATTACGTAATATTCATTAAAACTTTAAAATAAATCTTTATCTCTTGTGTTTGTTTTTAAACCCAATTTTTCTTAATTCGAACTTTTGGATACATCTAATTTTCATTGTGGATCCCTCAGTTTCAAATTAACCAAATTCGAATTTGATATCTATATTCAATTTACAAATAGTTCGCGGAACAATTTATCAAAGTACATCAGTTTTTTCAGAGTAAAGTAGCCGACTACTACTCTACTGATAATAAAGGAGAATGTGTGTGTGTGTCTTGGCGCTCTACAGGTCAGACCACTGGACTTAGAGCCACTAAATTTGGCACAAACATACTTTGGAGGGTGGGAATGTGCACCTCGGAGCCCTTTTTAAAAATTTTAATTAGAATTTTAATTAAATATTAAGCGAAATTTTGGCGTTTTTCCTTTATAACTTCCGAAAATATTACAGCATAACGCCATCTTGAAAGTGCAAAAAATTACCTTTTCAATGATATCAATTAAGTTGCCGTACAATATTTTCTCTAATTTTAATGAATTTTTAAAAATATTTTTTGGCATAATTTACTACAATACTCTTCATTGTTGCAACGCAATTCAAACCGTTTTCATTGTTTAAACAAACATTTAATTGCGTGTTTCTCCATCATAGTTGAAAGATAAGGCAATATCTTAATGTTTAATGCTATGTTTTAATCAGCACATTTTCATCCAGTTAATATGAGGCTGGAAGTAAAATGTGCCGCGCCATTTTAAAGTTAAAATTTAATATATATTTTGCAAGAGGAATAAGAGTGAAGTTGATGCCAACAATGTGCAGTTTGATGTTGCATGACACAACCAGTCACTTGACTCTATTAGGGACGTTCATGCAGACAATGAACAGAACAGGTGTAAATCTACTGAAAGAACATGGATTAAATGTCTATCACAATTTGAAATTGTTAAGGGAACCATGTATATTAAATTATGCATAAGAGATTCCATTGAAATTATATTCCCGGTGAGCAAGCTAGTCGCCGAAGATGGCTAGTACACAATGAATACGAAAAACATAGAATGCGACACGATTCTAAATATCACTAGCTCATTCCAAAAAGCGCACATCACTATAATTAAAATATTTTGTCTATTATTGAAGTATATTGAGTAAATAAATGTTTCATATTTAACAAATGTTAAAAAAAATGTTTCATAGTTTTCAAATGTTTATAGCACAGGTCACATGAGTTAGATTAAGTTTGCCCAAGTGACAGCTTCTCTTGTGACTCAAAATTTTTTTTCACTCAAATTTTGAAACGTAAAATGACTACGTTTTCATTGAAGTCTTTTAAAAAGTCATATTCAATGATATCTGATTCATCGCTTAGTTGAGAAAAAGGGATGTTGACAAAGAGAGATAAATAATATAAAGGATAAAATTAAAACTACTGATTTCAAAGCATCTGAAATATCAACTAAGAAAATACCAATTGAGCTAATTAAAATTATGTAATAAAACACATGCATTATTAATAAAAATGGAGTAACAATCATTAAAAGTATGCAAATTTATTATTTATTTTAAAAGTAATAACTGATAATAAATATAGCGCACGCCTTCTTTCTATACACTCAATCAATAATTCCATATCAATCCTAATAATCTCAGCCATTTTTAGAGCTAAATTATTTTAAGAATAGCGCACGCGCTTCTTTAAAACGCCCCGTCTAGTTAACGCGCCAATTTCTGAGCTCGCTTTGTGACCTTCACCCCTTGAATGAACAGAGCAGAGCAACTGTTTAGTTGAATGTATGCGCTCTCCAGTAGAAACCCATGTACTTTACGATAGTTGTGCGATTCTTTAATCAAAAGACGATCGCTGTGGTTTTACGACTGTTTAGTTGCCGATCTATAAAGTTGCATGTATGCGCACTCTAACTTGAGCCCATGGTCTTTTAACATGCAACTAAACTGTTGCCCGATTAATAATTGCATGTATGCGCATAGCCTTAGAGTGGCTCGCCCAGATGTGTTTGGGGAAGAGGGGAGTTTTCTTACAATTCGGATAATGCAAGCTGTCATTGTGGTTTTTGACGGGGAAAGTGAATTTCCTTTATCTTTGATAGAGGAGCTCGGACGTTCCCATATTTTGAAGTCCCTTTATTTCAATGGCCTTAGAAATCAGAGGGTTAACCTGTGTTGTACACTTTACCTAGTGTATCATTTTCTTTTACCTTACCCACTGACAATGACCCCTTGTAGCGGCAACTTTATTTTCTATTTTAAAAATGACTTGTTTCTGCATGCTTAACCTACCCTTAAAGTATGTAAACAACTTTTAGGACACCCTGTATGTATGTATGCACACACTAGCTCTAATCTTTTATCAAAAATTACAAATATGAGAACTTAATTCTTATGCCTTTTAATGTTACGAATGTATACTTTTGGTGACGCTTTTAAATTCAGTCGTTTCGTGAACGCTCCTTACCCATGACATCAGAAACAGTATACTGCTATAAGAATGATTTCAACACAATCAGTCTATAAATAACTCACATTTTTAATGAAACTGCCGTTATAGAAATTCAGTTCCTGTGAAAGCAGAGATCCACCCAGCGTAATTTCTTCAAATCAAAACTGAGATATTTCTCACGGAAGAGGAAACCCAATTAGGGCCCCGAGGCTAATTAGGCTGCGCTAGCTACTAGCATGTTTCCTCGAAATATATAGCATTAGTTACTAACATTATTTTCGGAGAATTGTTTTCAAGCGGAAACTTTTGTCTTCCTTGCAATCTAATTGGCTGCGCCTTGTTGAAATATTCTATTTTCCGTTTGATATACCCAATTAATTGTTAGTTTTCAGACTATTATAATGTTAGAAAATAATGATGATAATATTGAACTATAATTATTCACTTTCTCTGTACCAGTAACAGAATAACATTTTATGGTTTGAGCAACGTTCCATGTGTTGAAGCATTCCAGAATAAAACGATTGAAATGTTGCAATAATTTTGCTGAATATTATCTATTTGCTTTAGATTTTGTTATTCGTGAAAACAGTGCAACCCAAGTTAACCGAACAAAACGGGAGGAACCCGTTTCGGATAATGATTTTTTCGGTTAAAAATTGAATTTGACATCTATTACTATTTTGTATCTAATTATAGCATGTAATTCCGAATTGTTTGAGTATAAAACGAATTCAAACGAAACGCTCCTTGTAGGCTACAATTTTAGAGATAGGGATGGGATGGGATGGGTGGGCGAAGCGCACGGCCTCTAGGGCCACAATCTTTGACTCCTGACAAGAATTTTAGTTTAGTTTGAACCTTATTAAGTTCGGGCTCAATGCGCCTGACAGACACAGGCAAACAATTTTGTAATTAATATTGTTAATACCCATTAATTTTAATTTTAGCGTTCTAAAATTAATCACTGACATTCTGTCATTCTAATGCTGGGTTAACTGTTCTCGAGTTTTCGACGGTTTTAGGAATTGCTTTGTTTTCTTTTAAATTGTTATCTTGTCCATTGTAAAGTTTTTGTTAGATCTCTTGTGTGCTTCTGCGCTTTTGTGTAGTTTTTGCAATGCTTATTGTCTTTCGATTTTGGTTTGTAACTGTTTGGTTTTAATTTCTATTGATTTTAATTTGGTTATCTTTATTTTTTGTGTGTGTTTTGTGTTTTAATGTTTAATTTTTTGCATTTTTGCTCTTTGAATTTTTGCGTTTTGTTTTTTCTCTTAATCTTTTTGTGTTTTTAATGTTAAGCTTTCTGTGTTTTTGCTCTTTATCTTTTTGTGTTTTGTTCTTTATCTTTTTTTTTAGTTCATTGTTGTAAACGATGATTTTTCAATTGTTCTGCTCACCCCTTGGGGTTCTTTGTAAATTCTTTTTTAATGTAATTCATTTCTTGTATTTTATGTTTCCCCTCCGACCTGTGGAAGGCCTTACACCCTCTTGGCTAGGCTGGGCCGGAGCGGGTTGTAAATAAATAAATAAATCATTGACCTTCTTGGGGAGGCTTAAAAAAAGTAGGGATATCACTGTAAAAAAAGCTCCCCTTCGCGATTAATTCCGTTGAGTACAGTATATGTTTTTTTGAATTTGCGATTTCAGAGACATTTCGGATAAAGCTGGTTTCGGCTAACAGGGTTTTAGTGTATTATGAATATATCTGATAGACTAGAATAATTCAAATCAATCTCTTTTTGTTAAAATCGTCTACAGTGTTCTCAGATACTCCGACGGCAAAAAGTTGTTAGTACACATCAATAGGAACAACAATTTAAATGAAACATGGTGTAGCAAATGGCGTTTAATCTCTGAAAACTGAGAAAACGTATGAAGGTTGTGAATCTGGAAGAGAGCGAAGACAGATATCAGTCAGTCTGTTACCGGCCACAATGTCTGACGCCGTAACGAAGCGCATGCGCAGAGATGGAAACACGGCCATTGGCTTGATAGGCCCGAGGAGTAGTCCGTCTTTTTTCAGTTTGGTCATGATGACTAACTACATGAACAAGGAATACGTATTATACTGACCTCCATCTGGTTTACGGTTCAGGCAGATAGCAATGGACATTTAGCACGTCCTCACATTGGTGTAGCGTGGAGATTTGGATAATGGGATGCCGGATCATGTGGCGCCATCTTCACCGTACTACGGTTCGAAATGAAATTAAGAGGTCCCTATTTTCTAAACAAGATATTAATCCAACTAAATTGAAAACTCATTCTTGTAGAAAAAATTTGTTTAGAATTCCGAGAGTGATGATCAGCCACTTTTTTTCTTAATTTAATCCATTATCGCCTAGCTACCCATTAGAGACGCTTCTAAATTTCATCATAAACTCGCTGGAATTATATTTCAACGGTAATTTTACAAAAAGAGTATCTAAGTATACGTTTCCTTTATAACAACCGATGGCAACAAGTATCAAGCGTTCGGTTAATAATGTAGCCCTTTTATTTCCAAGTCAGATTTGGAAAGTAGTTTCCTGCGATAACAAGAAGAAAAGGGAAAGTTTTCCAATTATTTACCATTTAATTTACTTGCATTATATATATATATATATATATATATATATATATAATTAACACTTTCCTGATTTTAAAAAACGCTAGTCAAAATTTAATCCGTATTATTATTTCTCCTTAAGCCCTAACACACAATTATCCCGTTTCAACCGGTCTAACGTTCGGGAATTCCCCTCTTTGGCAATACTACTTCATCTCGCTGCGATTGTGCAACTCTCTCTTTTTAAAATCATGTAACCTTCGTACCAGACGCCTGTTTTCTTTTCTTGTCGCCGGTGACCGCGCTTTGCGTTTATATTTTTAATCATGGCTTCATATTATTCTAAATTCTACCCTAATCAGCTGAAACTTATCAATCAAATAAAGAAACTTTTCATCTTCCATCAACGACTGCTGTCTACTTTGGAATCACACTTTTATACCTCACTGAAACCATGATATTATATATATATATATATATATATATATAAATGTCATGAAAATCAATAAATGTTGAAATAAAATGGACAGACTGCACTTAATCGGTAAAAGCGTATAGATGCTCATCAGGGTAAGTAAAATCTATACGAACCGCTAAAAAATTAGTGAAATCATAATGTTTTCTGCGAACAGTGCTGGCATAAAGCTAAAAACGCTGTCCTTTATCCCGAACATTATGATAAACCAAGAATTCTTGGTTTATTTCAGAATTATTTTAAGTTGTCTTTCCTCTCCATTTATTTCTCCATCACCTTGAATTTGATATAGATTCTAATGTATTGCTATCATTACAAAACTAAAGAAATCGATTAATCGATGAAGTTGTTTATTTGGTTTTGGAATTTATTACAAGCAAATGACTCTTTTAAATTTCAGTATTCCAAGAACTAGAAATGTCCTTCTTATCATTTACGAAGAAACCTCCTTTTAAAAGTTTCTTTGTTCCAAAGTGAGAAACTGAAGAAAGTGATTGCATTCATTTCCCAGAAGAATCTCGTGCGCGCGAAAATTAGTTTTCTTTGTCCTTTTGTGTTGGCTCTGACAAATTTTGAAAATGTTTTTCTTGCAATTCGAGGAACGCAAAACATTTCTTAAAAGCCAGCATTTCTCTTAAATAAACAAAGCTGGGAAATAGATTATGCATTTTCAAAGAAACATAATGTATTCTTGTTATTAAATATTCATTATTAACAGAAGCATATCAAGTGGAAAGTTTTCAATTTTTTTCTTTTCATATTGTATGATAAAATTAATCATAAAAGTAATGTGTCTAATAATATTAATAATTAATAGATGCACATATTTTAAGTAAAAACTCAGAAACACTGGATTTGGTTCGTAAATTAAATTTTGAATACATATAAAATAGTATCTGTAAGACATTCGAAGAAAATTAAATTATTATTTCTTAGAATTTCGCAGCAAGCTTAGGTGAGCAAATAATAATTGAATTTCTGAATTTATTTTGGAGATTACCAATTCTCTAAACTACTTTTAGAGCAAACATTCTGACGACCAGGGGATTAATCTTTTAATACATGTTTCAACTCAGCATCATTTCGCTTTTGAAAACAGACAAATTTTAAGAGATCACAGAAATGCAATTAAGGCAGATTTGGTTCACAAATTAAATTCTGAATACATATGAACTAATATTTGTAAGATATTTGAAGAAAGTGAAACTCTGTTTTCGTAGAACTCTGAAGCAAGTTTAGGTGGCCAAATAATAATTGAATCTCTGAATTATTTTTGAGATTACCAATTCTCTAAATTACTTTTAGATCAGAAATATTGATGACCAGGGTATTAATCTTTTAATGGATGTTTCAACTCAGCATCATTTCGCTTTAAAAAAAATAAATTTTAATAGATCACAGAAATGTTATTGAGGCAGATGCACGAGTGTAGGAAGAGAACAGGCTCCTAAAACAGTACAAATTCACTGCTTTAGAATTCCTTAGAATTTTAAGTAAAGACTCAGAAAAATTGGATTTGGTTCACAAATTAAATTTTGAATGCATATGAACTAATATTTGTAAAATATTTGAAGAAAGTGAAACTCCATTTTCGTAGAACTCTGCACCGAGTTAGGTGGCCAAAGAATAATTGAACTTCTGGATCTATTTTTGAGATTACCAATTCTCTAAAGTACTTTTAGATAAGAACTGCTGAGGACCAAGGGATTAATCTTTTAATGGATGTTTCAACTCAACATCATTTCGTTTAAAAGAAAGATAAATTTTAAGAGATCACAGAAATGTTATTAAGGCAGGTGCATGAGTGCAAGAAGAGAACAAGTTCCTAAAAGAGTACAAGTTAACTGTCTATCATAATCTAAAACAGAGTTTCTCAACCTGTGGTCACGTACCCCTGGAGGTACGCTGAGGACCAGTTAAGGGTACGCGAAAGCGATCTTGGTAATGGCAGAAAACACAAAACATATGAAAATTCTAGAATTTCTTTTTCTCATGTTCGTATGAAAAATGCAAGCGAAAATTGTACGAGTCCGAAAGCCCATTCACGAAATAAGAAAGAGAAAGAAGTAAATTAATTTCTTGTACTTGAGTAGTTAATTGTTAGCTCTCAACTAATACTATTTTTTAAAATATGGAATAAAATGTCAAGTCAAAAATGATTCCTACAAATTTTATTAAGTCCATTAGATTTGTTTGACTCTTAAGCTAACCTAAGCCGTTGGCGTTATTAATAAAATCTTTTTTTGTGCTGAGGTGAGGGTAGGGAAGATATAACAAAAGGGGGTTCTCAAAAATAAAAGGACTAATCAAGGGGTCGATTGTTCGCTCTTGGAGTGGCCGCTGACTGGGCAGTTGAGAATAATACTAAAATCATATATTGTCCAATAATATATTGCCCCTTCATAAAACGATTTAAAAACTGACAAACAATTTTAATAAGTTCATGAAGGTAAACTGGAATATAAACAAACATTTAGTAAAATTTTCGTATTTTAGTGTTATTGAACCGGATTTACTCTATGGCGCTGGCGTTTGGTGTTGAACCTTTACTGTCGAACAAATTAATCGTCTTCACGTCATTCAAAGAGTTTTTCTTTTAAAACTTCTGAGACCATATATAACAACTGCCACACAGGCGCTTAATGTCCTGTCCGGCATCTCTCCTTTACAACTTAAGACCAATTATGAATATCTCAAGTTTCAAATGTGGTCCTGTCGCTCAAGAGAACTCGATGGAACAATTGAATTGGATAAATTGGATCACTATTTGTTGCTTTCCGATATCCCCCTGGATGTCAGGGTTTTAAATCTACCGGAGAGACTGGGCGATAATATTTTTGAGGTTTACACGGACGTGTACAAGATCATTGGCGGTGTTGGATTCTCCGTGTGCATCCTCAACAAACAAATTCAGCGGAAAACAATTTGTCATAAACTAGAACCCAATAATACTGTTTTCCAGGCAGAGTTGGCTTCTCTTGGAGTGGCCGCTGACTGGGCAGTTGAGAATAATACTAAAATTAATATCTTCACCGATAGCAAGTCCTCCGTCGATGCCCTCAAGAGCCACGGGACAAAATCAGATTTTGTTAATTCAATTAAAAATAAGTTTCGCTTGGCGGAGAGACTGGTTGGGCTCACCTGGGTGAAAACTCACACTGGGATTCCCGGAAGTGCGCTCGCCGACCAATTCGCCAATCTGACAACCACTAATGGAGAATTAATGAATCTCCCACTTCCATACTCATAGCTGAAATTACAGTTAAAAATAATTTTTTGGAGGGTTGAATGATTGTTACCTCCCATACCAATTTGCATCAGGGACCCGGATCAGGGTTTATGTGCCTCGTGTGGACGAAAAAATGTTAATATTTAATAAATATATCTTATACTTTCTTACGGGACATGGACCTTTCCCATGCTATCTCAGCAGATTTAAAATACTATCTCCCCCCTATTGTGAATGCGGGGCCCTTGGTGACCCCGCTCATTATATATTTGAGTGCCGCTATACAAATGAGTCCCACCTTGGGAGACCCACCGAGAATGCTAAGCCACTGTGGCTCGAAAATATTTTGTATTGCAAAATTAATCGTGACAAGCTGATCTCTTGTTTTAAGATTAGAGAAGTTATTTAGGATCGTCTGTGTTCAACGTAAACTCTTTTCTTTGATTTTTAAACTTTTAGCTTCAAATTTGAACTCTAGCAGATTTTTCTATTTATAGAGGGACGAGACTCAAGTTTGTGTGTAGTGCTGCTGAAGAATCCA
>BGPR01041570.1:0-13481 GCA_013235015.1 Araneus ventricosus | reverse complement strand
CGCTTTGAGAATCTGTTCTGGCAGACAGAGACCAGACTCGTGATGTAACATGTGAAGTAGGTGTGGCGATTGGAGTCAAAATAAAATATGGAATATAAATACGTCTTCTTTTCCCATACTTACAGAATATTTTGAGACATTATGCAGCTCCACCAATCTTGACATTTGCAGTCCTCTGTAAAGAAACAATATTACTTTATTCTTCATTTAATTAAAAAAAAATCACGCACTGACGCATAATAATCACGATTCTATTTTTTTTTAATTCATTGCTTTTTAAAATAGTCCGTACAGAATTACAAATGTCAATATTCTTATTCATTGACACATTTCCATTGGATATCAAATTATGTGTGACTTAAAAGCATTTGAAGCATAACATTTTCAAAACTGCAATAGTATACAAGGCAGTTCATCAAAATTCATAATTCATTATTCCATCAAAACAATTATTTAATGCACTGTTATAATTAAATTTATTTGTTTTTATTTCAGTATGTATAATAATTACGTTTCTTTATTACTTTTCATTGCATTTACCCCTGAAACTTTTATTACGGAAAGTCAGTAGTAATTTAGCGAGTAGAAATTATTATCTAGTAAGACAAGAAATTTGAGATAAATTAATTGTTCATTAATCAAGCTGAAGATCGAATGAAATCTGATTGATTCTATTATCATGTTAGAATATTTGTTTGAGTAATAGAGGCTTCAAAATCAGAGTAAACACAAACATATGTATGTATTTAATATTGATTATAACTATCAGAAAATTATTCCACGGCATCTATTTATTAATTCCTTTTTCGGAAGAATAATACAGATCCAGGCGCATATTATTTCGCCTCAAATTCAAAGAATTTGATTTCTTCAAGATTAATAATAGCTGTAATAAATCTCTTTTTTAGAAACATTTGCCAGTCTCCTTGTATGTATAGTTATTCAAATTTGGATAATAATTTCTTTTAATCATATCAAAATGTTGTTATTATTTGAATAAGAGGTATTTTAAAAAATTTTGAAATTAATTTTTAAAAAATTGATTAAAATGACTTTGTGAACGTCACAATGATGAAAATGATAAGTACCTGGGCCTCCCGTACCATCCATATGGTCATGCCCCATACCGAGATTGTGACCAAGCATGTGTGTTATAGTACTGGCCACCAGCTGAGGTTCGTATATGTTAGTATCCTGAAATTAACAACTTGTTTAAAAATGCCATCAATAATTGAAAATTGCTCTCATACGAATGACCAAATGATCTCATACAAAGAATCAAAATTAAAATGAATAAATGAACGACTTTTATATTACACCGACTATAAATATTTAAGCTTCAGTATCTCAAAACAAAAAAATTAAATGTAAAAAATGATTCTGTATGGTCCAGTTTCTGAATCCTATAAATACGATACAGAATGTGAAGTAGTATAAAAAAAATCCCCACTTCAGTGTTACAAAGCTATAAAGTCGTTTCCCTGAGATGCTAATCTTGGCGACATTGGCGTCAAATTTGGCGACCATTTTGGCGAATTGGCGACAAAGTTGGCGACTTTGGCGACAAAAGGAATTTTCTAGAAGGACCTCGAACTTTCAACCTATTTCTACTGGTTTCATGAACTTTCTAGAGATTATGTCACTTCCTACGTGATGAAGTCACTTCCTGTTGAAAAGTATAAAAGACAAGCTCTCAAGCCAAGAAGTTCAGTTGGATTTTGATCTGCAAGCAAGCTGGTGAGCTAACAAGAAGCCTTTGAGCGCTGCGTTGAGATTTAATGGTAATCTCTGTTGTGAATTCTTACAAGTGCTGTTTTAATACTTGTGCTACGTTTCTTTGCTTAGAATACCTGTAAAATGAAGAGCTTTATTTTTGTAATCCTGCTTATTGGACTGCATTCACGTACACCCACAAGACGATTTTGTCACAATATCTTTTTACAATGTCGTATCGAATTATATTTCGTCGCTTAACAAGCAACGCCACCTATCTCAATCGTTTGAAATTTCGAAGAGGAAGAAAATACTCAATTTTTCGTAATCAATAACGGATATTTCTGAATTTTTAAAACATCCGATACGAACATAAGACAGCATGTTTCTACCAGATATGAGAAAAAATTATAGAAATATTCGTTATTGGTTGAGAAAAATTGAGTATATTCTTCTTCTTTGAAATTTCAAAAAATTGAGATAGTTGGTATTGCTTGTTAAGCGACGATTTATTTTTCAGATGACTGTACGAAAGTAATTTTTTTTCCGATCGAAGAAAACTTTGATGAAATAAACTACAAGTTTACATTTATAATTCGCATACACTTTATTTTGGTCACGGGCTTCTTTATAATTTGATTTTCTAGCACATGGTTTCGAGTGTATCACGCTTTCAGCACGGGAGGAGTTTTAGACAATTTTACTCATTTTCTAACTGCTGCTGCAGTTTATTAAATTGAAACTTCTTCCAATCCTTTACAATATTAAATGACAAAAATATTGTATTTTATTGTTCTAATAAAGTAGTTTGTTAATAGGTGATTTTTATTAGAATATGTGATTTTTATTTCCAGTGTATCACGCTTTCAGCACGGGAGGAGTGTTAGACATTTTTACTTATTTTTTAATGCTGCTGCAGTTTGTTAAATTGAAACTTCTTCCAAACCTGTACAATATTAAATGACAAAAATATTGTATTTTAATATTCTAATAAGTAGTTTGTTAATCTGCGATTTTTATTTGAATATCATGTTCCAGGAATAGTTATACTTTCCAGAAATTGATAATCATGGGTCATCTTCCATTAAAATTTTCACTGAAATGTGGAATTATCTTTCTCCATAGAATGCACTGCGAATTATTTTGTATTAAAAATATAACTGTCATCAAATTTCCCTTGTTGTCGAGTTAAAAAAAATTAACCTTTAATATAACGAATGAAATCAGTACGAATTATTTGTTGTCAGAATTTTGTGGTTTGTTGTGAAATTAATCACGATGGTAAAGCATGAATAGTATAATATTTTCTATGCCATTACCAAAATTGTAACGATATCGGTAATGACCTAGAATGTATAATACAGTCGACGCTCGTTATAACGACCACACATTATAAAGACCATTCCATTATACAGTGGCGGACTGGCGAGGTTGCCAGCTTGCCCAATGGCAAGTGGGCCCCTTACACAGAAGACAATTTGGGCCCCCAGGAAGTGTGGGAGAGAAAAAAAGAACTCTTTCTCTGTAGTAAGTAAATAAAATAGCCCTGTACCCAAGGCCCATGTTTCGGCGTTCAGTTGTTTGGGATTTATTGCCGTCGTCATTCGACCAGCCGAACAGCGGATGGTCGAATACCGACCCAAGACGCATACGCAATTACAACTGCCCGTAGGAACTGTACTGAGTTCTCTGTCCACTTCCTTTGACCTTCCGATCATTTACAGATGTTTCTCCAGAATGTTGCGATGGCCGCACAAATCCTCGGGCCATTGGAACAGGGTACCTCTTCTGTGCGAAGTCGAGCCGCAATACTCATTAAGATTTTTTGTTGGTTTCGAAAGCCCCCGAAAAGACGGAAGGAATTGCATCACTTTGCGCAGAAAGGGGTGCTTTTTTCTTTCCTTTTCTGTAGTTTCATTTTACTGTCATAAATCCAAACGAGGGAGCTCGCCTGCAGGAAAAGGTTTTCTTGGCTAAAACTGTGACTAGGACACTAAATGACATCTGTGAAAAGACGACACTCACGCTTTTCTTTATGCGTTTGGGGGGAGTTTGCGTTTAGAAGAATAAAGGGCCCTCTGTCTTATTGGTCTGACTTTCATGGAAAATAATTGGTGAGAAAAGTGTTATTTCTGTTTTTAGTCGTAAGAGAGTAAAGACATATGTAGTGTATCTTTCAAAAAGGAAAAAAAATTGAGTGGTAACTGAAATTATCATTTCTGTATTTTTACATTGCTTTTGTAGTAATAAACACTAGCCGCATTCGTCTACCAACCGACTCGTCCATCTTATAAATAGTCTTAATTTGATTATATTAACAAACTTTAAATTCGCCAACTTATTTAATTTTTGTTAAGTTAAAAGTATGCATTTGTTAAGTTAAAAGTATGTAAGACTGCATTTTAACACAACAAAAGAAGTTTTTTACATTATAAGGATGTATTTTGCACAAATCTATAGTTTTACTCGACCTTTATGAAATTTGGCACACATGCTCTTCAAAAAAAGATGAAAATAATTATCAACTTTTTAAAGTCCAAAAGTAAATTAAAATTTCAGTAACTTTAAAATTAAACAAGATTTTGGCGTTTTTTCGCAATATTTTCAAAAAATACTATCTAACAAAATGATTTTTGAATTACTTATAATTCAAAAATATCTTTTTAATGATACCAGTTTAATTCAAATTACTGAAACATTACCAGTACAAATTACTAAACTATAAATCATCCAAAGAAGTTTGTTTTAGAGGTCCCTGGTTCTTTCAACAGATGCCCTCCTAATGGGCAGCATTTCTCCTTCGTACTTTGTCGCTAACACCGTAAACGACATATTTAACTTCCGGAATTTAAAATCAAATAACTTTTATCTTAATTTCGCTATTTTAAACGTAGAAAATTAAGGGGTGTTAAAAGGGATTTATTTTAAAGACGCCGGAAAATTAAATATATAATAAAAATTTAAATTAAATACATAATTATTAAATATTATAGATTTAAATTAATATAATTAAATATAAAAAAATTAAGTATAAAATGAAATAAAAATAATATATATATATGAATTAATATTATGATTGTAGATATGTGTGGGCCCTCACTGACTCCTGGCAACCACTATTTTCAGACCCAGTCCGCCATTGCCATTCTAACGACCAGTTATAAAATCCCCAACTGTGTTTCCCAATGCACTCTGTTATTTTACTTTCGGTATAACGACCGTACAGTGTCGTCTCATCCCAATACAACGTCCGAATGCAGCGGACACTCTTCCCGGCATTTTTCCAAAATTCCTTTATTTTCTACTTTGAAATCAATTTTAGAAATCTATTTTTAATTGATAAAACTTTATTTTTAATACCAATGATAAAAAATAATTTGAGTATTTAGTTGGAATCTCTTTAAAAATTGCCTATTTTTACGGAACTGCTGAACGTGCATGTGTACATTTTTTAAATTATCTCCACTATAGCGACTACTCTTTATAAAGACCTCGTGTGGGAAGCAGATGGTCGTTATAACGAGCGTCGACTGTATTATCGGAAACGACCTAATGATGTAAAGGCACATCCGTAAAAAGTGAACGTCGAGTCACTAATAAAGACTAATCACGATAATTTTACATTAAAGAAATATAAATGAGATGAAGAGTGAGAAACTCTCAACTCATTACAGTGAAAGGTCTTACCTCGCTGATACCAACAGCTTTAGCGGTGCAGATACTGTCTGGGACAGCCATTCCTACTTCGCTTCCTCGAAAATGCTTTCCTCTGTTAAGAGAAAATTAATCATAAAAAATGCATAGAAATATCATAAAGTATAATAACCATTTTATCGTAAATGCTTGGTAGTAAATGTTCAAGCAGTTCAAGAATTAATAGGCACTACAAAAGCATGCCAAAAAAGGCGCAGAAGTTATTTTTCTGTTTTAAGCATCTCTCGCACGCTTTCCAACTGTTTGTTCAGCTAAACTGTAGAAGCTGTGTATAAGAGCTTCTATTAATTCCATAACTCTTCAGATTCTTGCGAATAAATATGATAGTGTGAAATCGAACGTCACTGGCACTGGCAGCAATTGGATCTCAAAGTCAAATTTATTATCTTTCATCGATATTATAAGTTATTATGCACATTTTGTTTCTATTCTTCTACATCTTTTACATAATTTTGTAATGCGTCCAATAATTCTCAGACACCTTGTATATATGCGATGCTTTAAGGAATATAGCATAGTCAGATTAGAATGAGAATACAGTGACCTCTCACTTATAAGCGCTCTCTTTTATGCGCGTTTTTCACTTATGCCCGTTTTTTCCACGGTCCCGGTCAGGGGTATAGGAACACAATGATAACTCTTATTCATTCATGCGCCGCACTGAAAAAGCCCCCACCTCTCACTTACGCGCTGTCGCAGAAAATTTAGTAGTAAATAGTTCAAAAAGTTTTTTTTAAAAGCAGAACAAAAACCCCTTTTTGTTCTGCTTCTAAGAACGCTTCCCTCGCCCTTCCTCTATTCTTCAGATTCCAGGAACATATTTCTCTAACTTATACACAGGGGTGCACGCGGGGGTTCTTGTGATTGACGTCAGTAAAAGTCGCATTTATACAGCAGCCAATTAGAGAGGTTCGCTAACGAAAGAACCATCTGTGGAGTTTTGGTTATGGTTAGATGGTTACGTTTTAAAATGGCGAAAAGAACGAAATTGTCGCTTTCGTTTAAAATGGATGTTATTAGAAAATTCGAAGAAAATCCTTGCACCTCGAAAAAAGTTTTAGCGGGGCATTTTAATGTCCCAGAATCGACAATGAGAGCGATTTTAAAAAATCGGGAGCATTTCTATTTTCTTTGTGTTCTTAAAAAATAATTAACGGAAGCTATACACGTATTTGCATTTTGAAACATCTTATTTACATTTTTCAGTAGTATATACATAGTATTAATTAACAATATATGTGCACTGTATTGATGTTTCACTTTTAAGCTCCCCTTTGTGATTTTTCACTTATGCGCGTTTTTTTCCGCTGTCCCCTGCGCCCACGCATAAGTGAGAGATCACTGTATTAACTTCCATGTATTGCTATGACAAACCAAAAATTAACTAATTGATAACAATATTACATTTAATGGACATCAAGAACTTTTAACTTGCATAACATAGTGTCGATAGGATAAATATTATTCAAAATTTATGTAAAGCTTCAAACGTCATTTTTATTAAGAAATATGTATGATTTTTACGAAAAGTCAGGATATTTTTTTCCAATATTTTAAGAATTCTAAATGGAATTCTTTTAATCTCCTGATATTTTAAAATTAATCACCGAATGCCTCTCTTATAGCACAAAACGCTGTACAATATTGTTACGATATCTTCACGACGTTGTTACGATATCTTCACGACAATATCGTTACGATATCTCTACGACGTTGTACGGCATTCAGAATACCGGACAATGTCGTAGAGATATCGCACAATATCTTGTGCTAATAGGGCTGATTAATCTTGAACTCGCAAAGTGAAATGGGTCAAACACTTTCTGCTTGAAAATACAAAAATGCGAACTCCTTACGTGATCAGGTGCGTAGCATCTTTGGCCACTTTATAGAGTTTTCTGGAAGTATAGTCGAGTAGATTGAGCAGCGTCTGCCGGACGTCGGCTATTATATCGATCTGGTCCCCGTGAGCCCAAGTCTCGACGTACACGACAGAGACGCGGGTGTTCACGGTCTTGAAGTACTGTACGAATGAAAGATATTATTATATAGTAAAAAGTACATTCTACGAATCAGTTCTATAACAAAAATTATTCTTATCTATTTCATATTTTTCATATTCATTTTAATTTGATTTTTGAGAAATAACCATCTAAAAAGCATTAACCCTCTGAGCGGTTAGCTATTTTGAGGTACTACCTTTAAAACATCAAACATTTGCTTTTAAAGTGAATAATTGGATCTTAATAGTGTTTAATCAAGTGTCTTCTATCTTAAGATTATTTCATCCGTGATAGTTTAAGAAATTATACACATGAACATGATTATCTGCTTTTGAGCGCAATATGAGAAACGGAAAAATACGTGTGAAACGCTTAGAGGGCGCTTAAATACCATTTTTGCGCATTATTTTTGTGATAATTCTAGTCATTAAGAATATAAAAACAAAGTCTCTTTGTAATATTATTCAATTTTTTTTTTAATTTCAGAGATAGAGATATTTTCAGTTAGTAGTTTTAACTTTAGAAAGCTGATTTAAGTGAAATGAATCAATGAAAACGGTGTGCATAGAAGTGATATCTCAATATTATTTCTTTTGTCAACATTCCTTTTCCCCAATTAATGAAAAGCCTGCAGCGATGAATAAGGTATCAGTGGAATTTTACCGATTTCTGACATATTATACATAGTTTAATTTAAAACGCATCGTTTGTTAAAAATTTAAGTTAAAAGAAAAATTAAAACATCGCTAGCTTTGGACACTACTCAATAGATGGCAGCACGGGAACTCATCGAGTCAGTCTGAGATGCCATCCTTTAACGGGCGCTTATTTGTGAAGGAGTAAAAAATCTATACCTACATCAAATGCTAATGAATCAAGATTTCTATGCTTTTCGTGCTTAATTTTATTGATATGTTATTACATATTAGTAAGTTAACTGGATGTTTCTGTCGCCCATATCCATTTTACTCAACAAATACAAAGCCGACAGAGGTCAATAAGGTAGCAGTGAATAGGAATTTTTACTGATTTCTGACCTAGCATATTTAGTTTACGTTAAAACATATTGTTTGTTTAGAATTTCAGTTAAGTGAAAAATTAAAACATCATAAAAACTAAAAGTGTGCATATTTCGCATGGGTTGACTGGTTTTTATATAATAATAAGAATATTTCACTCCTTCTGTGTGTATTAATTATTAATTTTCTTCCTTTATGTGCTGTCAAATGTTGGGTAAATTGTCACTTAACGTGTTAAAGATATAATAAAATATGTAAGGCAAGTTTTAATACAAATAGAAATATAGTTGGCCTTCCAAGCTCGAATAGCGTATTAGTGGGCTCGGTATGTGGAGCATTTTTGGCTGTTTGAGAACAGAATTCAAAGACGAGGGCTTAGGAGAAACGTTTGCATGTGTGACAGACTGAAAAGAAAGGAGGTTAGTGGCCCAAAAATCAATTTTAAGGTTCTGTAGCTTCAAAACCTCCTCTTTCACATAGATACAGTGCTAAGTCATTAAATATTTTCTTTCATCCCTGTATGCATTTCGAAGTTTATATTTGTTTGTAAAAAACATGAAAATTGTACCGGCTGTGAAGAAAGGGGATTAGTGTTCCAACAATATTGACTTGAGAAATTTGACTGTGTTGATACGTCTTCTATATATCTTGCTTCTAATTATCTTGATATATCTTGCTGGTACATCAAATGCAGCGGTCAACATGCAACCAGGGAATGCAGTATCAATGAGAAGACCCAGTCTGCATCAACAGTGGAGAAAAATGCACTTGGCAGCTTGTGCTGTATGTATGTATGCTGTATATGTATGTATGCTGTATGCTGTATATTTTTCTCCACCCAGTCATCAGAAAACCCTCAACCAGGCAGCCGGGACAAAGCTACGCGCAAGAAGCAGCAAATCAGAAAAAGAAAGAGGAAAAAACAGATGAAAAAGAAATTGAAACTAAAACAGACAAAGTCACAGATTTCGCAGACTTAAAAGATCCTCTTCAGGCCCTTAAAGGAGTGCAAATGCTCCTGCAAGAATTCCCAACCCTTCTGGAAGCTGCTCGAAGATGCAGATTAGCAAAAACCAAGCAAGAAAGAGTTACCATCGTGCTCAATGCACTCCTGAGTGAATAAACACCATGCTGTTCTGCGCCTGCCTCTTCCCCCTTCCACTACCAGCTTCACCAGGCATGTGACGACACTACACGAAAGTGAAAATCCTCCTACAAGAATTCCCAAACCTTCTGGAAGCTGCTCGAAGATGCAGATCAGCAAAAACCAAACAAAAAAGAGTTACCATCGTGCTCAATGCACTCCTGAGTGAATAAACACCATGCTGTTCTGCGCCTGTCCCTTTCCCCTTCCACTACCAGCTTCACTAGGCATGTGACGACACTACATCAGCTTTCCACCCCCGTCAGATTGAGGTTCTTTAACATCAGGGGTGGATCCCCGGATCCGCAATGAGGTCAAAATCATCATCGTTTGTCTTATTGATTCAACTCATCAGGCTCGAGGATGGAGGCTCACTGAGGCCGTGCGCTTCGTAAAAATAACATTGCTGTGTGTGTGTATATCTTGCTTTTTTACATTTTTTTTTTACACTTTACACAGAATTGGCATGAAACTGACAAAACTGTAAAACCTTTTTCTCACATATTGCATTTTGCACACTACCCCCTTCAGTGGCGAATCCAGGATTCGGGTCTGGGGAGGAGATTGAGATCATAAAAATTTTGTATCGTAGTGACGAATGTCAAACCTCATGGCTTATATAAACCAAAACACTTTAACTTTACAGGCTTTCCTCTCCTGACAATAAGAATGATAAAGAACACTACAATACTTTCGATAATTTAATAAAATATATAGTGAAATAGCTGGCCAAAAAATGTTTTCGACCGCGCCAACGCTACAAGTGCAAGTGGAATGACTAGAAAAGTAGGAAACTTTTCGAGCCTGTCAAGTCAGAAAGCAATGTTGTCACGATTTTATTACTATTCTTTTGAAATGAAAATTAAGATCAAACAGTTGTAGTGATTTTAAATTAAATCAAGAATTTTGGTTTAGCTCTGGGGGGGGGGGCTGCAGCCAGATAGCCCCTCCCCTTGATTCGCCACTGACCCCCTTTCTTCTCAGCTTGTCATATATTTAGAAAAGATTCAGATCAAAGACAAATTGAAATCATTAATTGAAACACTTTGCCAGACACATTTTCCCAATGTCATTACAATTTGTTTTCGAAAATGCTTCTATGATAATCAACTTACGACTGTTTTCCCCTCAAAACCAGCGTAGGAACGCAATTTGATCAGAAGGCGAGAAATTCAATGAAATTGACAACTGGGATTGATTAACAATGCAGTAACCGAGTAAATTGTGACCACACGAAATGAAACAGATCCACAAAATGTCATACGAAGGACACCGAATGCAAATCCGTTAAATGCCTTTAGTGATCACGGACGCAATTCAATTTCGGTTGTTTCAAAGCTGAAAAAGTGCAAAAGGCATTCGGATACTAATGCAATAAGCCGAAGAAAGCACTTGGAAAAACAAAACAAAAAACATTTGTGCTTTTCTCGGTAACCGAATTTGTGATTGAAACGGAAGTCTCCGATGAAACAAAGAAAAAGTGAGATAGAATTTTTTTTATCAACTTGTATTTGCGACAGAGAAGAAAATCCAATTACAGAAGGACAAAGAGAACGTAAAAAGTGAGGAAATAACGAAATTTTTATTGGAAATAATCTTCTTTTTTAGAATTATATGGAATGAAAATATCGCCGGATAATTGAAATGTGGGAAATACAAGTAGATAATACCAATGGTCGTGTCTGATTTTCTAATGAAAGAACGAAAAGAAAAGTTTCACATTTACAGATCATTTTCCACTAACCATAGATAAGATCAAAAAATAAAGCAGATTAACTTCCTTGACATATGATTTGAAATAGTTGTATTCTAAAGTTGACTCAACTTAAACATTTATATGGCTTCTTGTGTATATTTTTGTTCGTTTACGACTTGCAATTCTACAGGGTGTCCAACAAAGGACTCCCTCATTTTAAAATTAAATAACTCGGCAACGGAGATCGATAGAAGAACGAAACCAGTGATATGCTTAGTCTGAAAGCCGTAAAAATCTGATACAAAAGTTTCAAAATTAGTTATAAATGTTGCCAACAGGTGGCGCTGTTCGTTGTAATCACAGTTCAGATTTCGAGAAGAAAGCTATAAACTGTCATTTGCAAGTAATCGTTGCAATCACATCACAATCGATTCAAATTAGGCATTTTTCGTGCTTGCCAAGGACAGTTTATAGATTTCTTATCGGATTCTGAATAGCTATTACAACCTGCAGCGCCACCTGTCGGCAACATTTATAACTAATTTTGAAACTTTTGTATCAGATTTTTACGGCTTTCAGACTAAGCATATCACTGGTTTCGTTCTTCTATCGATCTCCGTTGCCGAGTTATTTAATTTTAAAATGAGGGAGTCCTTTGTTGGACACCCTGTATTTAAATGAACTCCTCCATGTATTGAAACATTTTTTCAGGCTTTTTTCCCGAATAAATTAAAGCTTTAATTTCTCCATGGGATCTGGAAAGATGCGTGCCCTAATGTTTTAGATATGCAAGTAATTTGAAGTCACGTGATATAATTTAATAATTACGCTGAAATTTTAAATATTGAATAATTACTTTTTTCTTAGTCTTTCTATTGCTGTTTGAAAATAAAATTAAAGAATCTGTAAATATTAGAAGAAATGTGTATTTTGTTATTATTTGCATGCCTGCAATTCTTTCTCTGAAAAAACGTTATCCCTTTTTTTGCTGAAAGATATATTCAAAGATTTACAGTCGATAAATAACACATCTTATTAAAAATAATTAGTTTAAAGCTTCATACATCTAGATTGTAGAGTAACTGATATTAGATCTAAAGCTTTGTATATAATTATAGCTAAGGAAAAGTTCATTTAAGCTGAGCTGTAATTATTTTATCCAAAGATCTATCAATAAACTAATTACTACAACACACTAAAACTAACTTCGACTTTCCGAAATGCCCGACACTTAAATTTAAAAATTTCAAACAAATTCTCGTTTTTAGATGTCTAGTGTAAAAGAAAGTGCAAAATATTCGAAGAAATTTTTTTCGCTTACTCAGCATATTATTTTAAAGCAAATGTGCTGAGTTAATAAATAACTTTATATATTTGAAAGGTTTTTTTTTATCGTCCAAATGAATGCCATTTGGAACAAAAATTAGAAATTGCATATCTTGTTCATAAGAAATCGTCTTCTTCACAGCATTTTGGACAAAATGCAGGCTCTGCAATTTCGTGTTTCCACAAGATTTTTCAGCAGAATTTGTTCTTCTCAGAGACATCTGAATAATATATTTTTTTATAGCAGAAACATAATTTCGATCTTCATCTCTTTACTTGTCGAAGAAATAATTTATAAAAAAATTACATTAATCTGTGCTGTTATTTTGGCTCCATTTGTATGCCATTTTTATATAAATTATTTAATACTGTCATAATATTGTCGGGAAGTGATTAATACCGAAGTATATATTTATATTTTTATAGATTGAAATTAGTACGAATGAAGAAAGCTAGAATTGGAAGTAATGTTTATCTACAAAGATCATTAGCTTTCATCTGAAACTGGTTGTAGCTTCCTTAGTATCGAATCTACAGTTGTGATTTTTATTTCAAAACTAGGATATATGAGATAAAAGTCAATTAGAAAACATTGAATGCCACCGATTAATATAAAATGACCGTCTACATGCAGTCTATAACATATAGAATGCTCTGAAAATGCACATCCACAGTATCTAATCTTTAATTGTTCACAAAACGAGAAAGAGAAATGGTATTATATTTTACGACGGAAGCAAAATATTAATAAATAGGACTAACATTTCAGTAAAAGACTTTCACAAAAACAGAATATTGAGAAGAAAACATTAAATAATGCCCTTGAACTATTTCATGAGTCAGATGTTAACTGAACGAAGTAATGA